>APFE030887726.1:2680-39506 GCA_000404065.3 Pinus taeda | reverse complement strand
TGTTGCTCCTATATTTCCCATAAAACATCGTTTAGGGTCTCAAAATGGCTCCGGAAGTTCAGGGCCCGAAAAACTGTGAAAAATAGTAAATTGTGCTACAAATAAGGGAACTGAAAAAAATAAAAGAGACAGTTGTGGGGGTCCAAGTGGGATAGGTGGGTGGCCACCAACATCCACCTAGATAAAAAAGGAATTACCTTATGACACTCGCATCATAATTTGTAAAAATTGATCATGAATAAAGGACCCTTCGATTTACAACAACTATGATACTTGCATCACAAATTTTCAAATACAATAATTTTATGGTAGTAATTGATTTTTTCTTTAAATTATACTTGATTGGTTAAAGAGGATGTTACAAGTGGTATCAGAGCTGAAGGGTTCAACATTGTGTCCATCTTACGGAAAAATGGTAACAAAATTGTACAAGCTCCACAGTGACAGAGAATTTTCACTCTTACCTAAATCAAATCCTAAGATATGGGCACATCTAGGCAAAGAACTTAGGTGTTTTAGATAGTACAACAAACTTAAGGGTGGAAACTACAAAATTAAGCACTAACAATGACAATTAAATGAGGAACTAAATAAAATTTATGCATGTGTCATACAACCAAAAAAAAGAGGCCCTATGATGGGTACATTGAAGAGAATTTTGTCACACTAGAAAATATCAATTGGATTATTGTTGGGATGCTCTTACCTTCAAGAACTGAAATAATGGGCATAGTTGGGAGATTTAGGTATTAACATGTGGTAATTAGTAAATCATATCATCTGATTGTGAGATAATGAATAGAAAGGAGCTCATTATTTCTAACTATAGGGAAATAAGGATATATACACCTGTGTAAAGGAAGTAAAGTATAAAGTCCCATACTATTAGAAACAATTATAAAAATTAGATGAATATGTTGAATTAAACGGTGTGTTACATATGAAATCAACATGAAAAGTTCAGAATTATCTACATGACGATTACCTATTCTAGTTGCGAGTCCTTATAGATAATATTGGTAAGTAATACTTATGGTTAGAAGTAATTACTTAATTAGTATAAACTAATATGAGAAAGTGAATGAAAGAAACTAGTTGGTAGTAGAAATAATCTTTAATTCTATAGAAGATTAATCTTATCCATCCATGGAAAGTTGGTTGAAATGGAAAGGGTCTATACTAGTATTGTGATACACTTGCAATAATAAGTACGTTGTATTTAGGAAGGGATCAAAACCCTGTGATATCTGAGCAAAATATTTGGGGTACTGGTATACTCGAGAAGTTTCCTCAATATACTTAATGATATATGAATTTCAAAGACTGACTAAGGATATACGATACTTATGATTACAAATACATGAATGAACATTCATATGGTTGGCCTCAACAATGGTGATCATAAAAGATAAAATTTATATGTTGATAGTTTAACTCAAGAATAAGTCTAATACCATGATAAATAACATACACAAACTTCATGACTGATGAAAACTAGTTGATAGGAGTTTTTCGTTGGAAAAGTCTCTTCATAAACATAGCAGATATGGGCTACAATAGTAAAAACAAAATTCGCACAAATCCTAGCATGAATGATTACAAAATTTAGGTAAGTGAGAAACGCATCATCACATAAAATACTTGTTTAAAAATCAGCGAAATATAAGTAAGTTGTGATAAATTGTCATAATGATCTATAATGAAAAAAAAACTAGTTTAGAAAATGGTAAATGAAAGGTATACATGAGACCTTTAAATTGGAAGCGACATGATAATAGTATCTGGGTTACACAAGACTTTAAAGAAGAACATAATTGTATTCGAACAAAGTTGTTGATACTCAAAATAAAATCAATTCTACACCAATTCAGTAAATAAGTTGAGGGAAAGATAAAAATCAATTTCGAGGATACCAAATTTTCTGGGAGAGAGTATGCAATGACCCCTAAAAGAAATATTGACAGCTTTGGAGATTCCTATGTCATAGGGACATAGGTGGGGAGCTCAATATGGTGTGAGTTATAGACTTGTAAAATCGAATCGGAGAGTAATTCAGTAATTATAACTACCTCACAATTTGAAAGATTAAATGTGCTCAGAATTAAGATGACTAGAAAATTTGATTAATTGAAATATTGGTAAACATAAATAGATGAAAATGAGATCCCTAGAGCCATCTAGTAGGGCTATATAAAATTTTATATGGAATAACAATACCCAACCATATGATAAAAATTTATGAGTTAAACTAAGACATCAAAAAAAAAAAAACTTTGATGATTTTCCTTAAAAAATATGGAAAATATCATAAGATGGAAAAGGACAACCTGAGGAAACATGTATGAATATAGTAGACATGACAATGAATGTGTTTATTAACATCCTAAGTTAGTTGTTGTCCTAACATGACCTAAATGATTAATAAAGAGCATAAAGTAATGTGATCGAAAAAAAAGGGGGAACAATCGAGCAAGGTAATCAAATAAATGTAGCATGTTAAAAAAATAATAATAATTAATTAAAAAGTAGTGGTAAACAAAATTGTTGGTAGCTATTCTTGTTGTCATATAATTTGTTAACAATATACCTTAAGAACTTTAAATGACTCCATATCCACTAATGAATCTTGTCAATAATTTATCAGAATGAACACATGCTTACAAAATCATTATGTAAAGATAACCATACTAACATGGTGTGTTAAGGCAGCTGACAGGCATAGAGATACAAGGAAGGGTAGACCCCATAGTTGGTTATACTTCAATAACAAGGGGAAGTACATACCATCTCTATGCACCATTATCAACAAGTTGTAAAATAGAGAGGGATGTAAACTTCAAGAAAACAGTTGGGGAAAACTTGTAAGTGAGGCATGTTGGAAAGAAATGGTGGTAATATTTGGTATTGCAATTTCTGGTTAGCTTTAGGCATGATTGTGTCCTTGAGTTTTCATAGAAGATTCTTTTAATAATACCTTGTATTTATAACCTTAGTAGTCTATGGAGGAAGGACCAAAAAGGAAACCGATACAATGAATAAAACCAACCAAGTGGTAGAATCTTGATTTTGCATGGAAACACCAGTGGGTGGGTAACATGGACATAAAATGTCCACTTGCACAAGGACAAGATAATATTTACCATGAAAATGGTATGTTGAAGTAATTACCCCAAAACTTAGTAATATCTTGTTATGACATGTTTCATATCATAAATTATTATGGTTCCAAAGGAATAGAGAATTGGTTGCAAACAATCTTGGGAACAAAGTGAGAAACTCTTCCTTGTGACGATAAAAAAATGGATACGGTGTGACAGTATAATACTCTCAGGTCGAAATAGAATTAATGTCTCTTAATATTCCATTAGACCTTACACAACGAATGTATTAAAACAAATTAAAAAAATATATCTCAAAGGAAGTGGACGTGTTCCAAATCTTAAGGAAAGAGCTATATTATAGTAACATGGCGAGTATGTGTTAACCAATAAGCATGCTAGCATAAGAGAGAGAAATCACAGGGCCATATTCAGAAGTATACTTGCATATAATTCACATTAATAATCTATAATATAAGATGACAAGTGGAACAAAGTTTAAAATAAAATATTGTAAAGTTTACCCTTGGATGGTGCTAAAGAAAATGCAAGGCAGCCCAAGGAGGGCATAACTAGGTAAATAATAATATGGCCTTCATGAATATGGCAAGAAATTAAAAAAAAATAAAATTCTTAAACTCTACTCATTAATAACTAATGTATATATAACATTTGGATTAAGATAAAGGTATAATGCTTCTATATAGTACTAAAATGCACTAGTTGTAATCTCTCATAAAAGACAAAGACAACAAATAGTTACTGAACATATCATTATTTTTAAGAAATTGTGCAAACATAACTAACAACTCTATGGTCTGAAACTTATATTGGAACCATGTGGTGGGGTCCTAATCAATTGGCACAGCGATTGGGTAAGTAAAATAATTCAAAATGATGGATTTACAGTTATTTTGCTAACCCTTATTGAGTGCAGGATATCGACACTTGTTGGGTTGTGAGGAATGATGATGATGAAGTTGTTTTTTTTTAGCATATTTTAGCATGAAGAGGCTACATTAGAAGATGAAAATAAATATTTTAGGAGAAAGGCATAATCCAACCCATTTTGAAGGCCAGTAAACACTGAGGATGGTGTTTCGCTCAGGGGTGGGGAGATGTAACACCCCTCGATAAACAGTAAATTTTTAATTTACTTTTACCACAAATACATGGTAAATTATGGGTGTAGCGTGGAGAACCTAGCAGGAATATTTAATGTTTAAATTTTATTTTAATGACCATTCTTGGAATTCACGGGAAAAGACCCTAGAGGAAAATTTTCAGTTTCCAAACAATTGAGACAATTGAGACAATTACTTCCTCCTCCCTAGAGATAAAAAAATCTTAGTAGGGACAAGAAGTGAAGGAAGGCAAGGAGAAGAAGATGGAAGCGTCTTGAAAGAAATACATGTACCTTGAACATGACACTGTCAAGGTTGGGCAGGATGCTGCTAGAGAGGGTGTTCTTGAGCTAGAATGAGAGCCATTGGAACCCTCAATAAAAGACTTATGATTCTACAAGTTTTGGACTAGACAAATGGGGTCTAGATGTTCGAGAACATACCACTTTGGGTCACCATCTATAAACTGTCAGAAAATTGGAAAGGCTCGGGGGAAGATTGGATGTAATTTCCAATATTATTGGTTGGGTGGAGAGGTCTTTACTTGAATTGAATTCCCCAATTTCTTTTAACAGATAAGTAACATTTTATTAGATTTCTAATGTTTTCAGAATGGAAAATTTCGGTAGGAATGTAAGAATTTGAGTAAAGGTAATGATTTCTTGGAAGAAGATATGTGATAAAGGATTTCTTGGTGAATGTAGATAGTATACAAATTTCATGGACATGTACATAGTAAATTTCTTGTGTAAAGAAATGTGTAATCTATATAAAGGAAAGGAAAAGGAGAATTTTTCTTTGGATAATGAAAAATGGCTTCCTGTAACGTATTATTAAGAGTAATTGTATTCTGGAGTCAAATTAGACCCATAGTTTATAGAAAACAAGATCAATCCTAGTTCCATACAAAGCATACTGGAAAATCCATTGAAGGAACAATGGCAGGTCCTAGTGAATGTCAGGCCCCTCCTGTCCTTGGTGGTACCAGTAATGAGACAAAAAAATACAGAAAATAATCACTGTATGTAGTCCTTGAGTAGTAAAGTTTTAGTGAGAAATTCTTAAAGAAAGTAAATCAATGGTGTTTCTATTAATAACCACTACATATTGGACGAGTAGAGTTGAAACTGAACAACCTAGAAGTCAACAAACCCTCTCTCTCCAGAAAAAGGAGAATATTAGTTATACTACGCCATACTCGGTGGAAGAAAATAAAAACATGTTTATATAAGCTGAACTACAATAAGTAAAATAATACAATAGTGAATAACAACAAACCCATTAGAAAAACTACTGTGAAAGTCTAGGCATAATGGGCATGAGTATATGTTGATGGTGTTGGAGTCCCAACTAAGAAGTCCCAACTAGACCTCATACCATTTGGAGTAGGATTCCCAGTAGTGGGTAGTAAAGTAGTGCCTTGACCGCAGTTGCTCACAAAGGTAAGTATGATAACTTTTTCAGAAGAAAGTGTGTGACCTTTCAAGGAGTTAAGTGAGATGCATGGGGGTTCTAACACACAGAGGGGAAAAGGAAGTGTGCCATTAGAAGCTTGTAGTAGTACCGAACATGGAATGAACACACGAGAAGAATGAAATCACATGCTGGAAGTGAAATAGTCCACAATCCAAAGTGACAAGTTAATACAACAACATGTCTTCAACAATATTCATACAATTGCATGAAAAATAATTCATACACAAATGCCTAAGTTAAATAACATACATTGCTAAAGTAACCAGAATAGTCAAACTACAATAACAACATATGCATGAAAACGTGTTGGCTTAGTTATATTATTAAGTGAAATTTCCATCCATACATACACTATTGACAACAATTAGCCCCAATAGTGGAACAATATAGTTAACATCACTTTCTCCTCCAAAGAGATGTACTTGCTCTACACTGTGGAGAAGCCAAGGGTCATCAAAATACTCTCCAAGCCTTCTCTAAGTAATGCCTAGCCAAAATATTAGCTCCCAAAAGCCTGTACTATGAGTTATGAGGTTCTATATATAACGAAGGGTGGGGTGACCCTTGACATTCCTCTTTGACTCTTTGACTACCCTCGTGACTCTTCACATTACATTGTGACTGTTCACATTCCACTAATGACACTTGGAATTTCACTTACAATATATTTCCAAATAATAATACGATTTCCACATATACCCATGTGGGACAAAATAGGCTTGAGTTAGCCTAACAAGACAAACATCATCACTTTGGGTCTTGGTGAAAGACCAACTTAGCAACATCCTCTTAATGGTCTTTGTTGACAAACTGATACCAAGCTTGGAAGTGCACTATTGTGTCCTCATACTATTTCTTGATGCCTTTCTTGAAAAAAACTCTCACCTCCATGGATTCTAGGTATATGGTTCTGGAACCTATGTCCAACTCATCTTGAAGCATGCACAACATTTTCCTAAGTGTGGATGGAACACCGATGTACTTCTATATGTTTTCTGCACTGAGCAACAAGTCATTGTTGGTGACCTCTCGCATCAACTGCTCTATGTACCTGTCAACCTCTATGAGGACTTGGTTCTTCTTCATGGCCTGAGTGAGGGTTCTAATTGAAGGCACCTTGTGTGTCCTCACTATGGCATCCAGAATATTGAACAATTATGCATAGGAAGCCTCAATGCTGGTGATGAGTGGAGGGAGCTACTCATAATTCTGGATCGACATCCAAATTTGTGCTTTGTATAGCTCTGCATGTAGCTTCATTATCTTATGCAAGTAAATAGGGGCTCCCTTGTACCTCATTATCCATTCTTGTACATGCGCGATAGACGCGTGGATGTCTTTGAGAGTTAGGGATATCTTCGCACACTTCTACTGAGAACCATGTAGAGGGACTACCACCTTATACACGGTGACAAACCTTCCATACAGTTTCTACATGGTGGTCTCAAGATTCGATACTTCATCAAGCATCACTTTCCTCATTTCTTCCATATCAGGCCCTACAAACTATTATATTCTCTGCCTAGCCTCCTGCAAGTCCTTTGCCATCTAATCATTCTCTTCTATCAAGGACTTGATAGTTGAACTTGTGGCTTTTGCATAAGCCTAGAAGCATTAGCCATGGTAGATGGATGTCTTCTAACATCTGCAACAATCACCCTTTCCTCTATGTGTGCAGGTGATGCGTAATCATCCGAGACCTAATTTGTTTGCGCCTGTACAATCCTCTGGCATGAATCATCTCCTTGTTCATTCTGGAGGTAGCAAAGAATGTGGGCCAACCTCGGATGCTCTTGACATGAGGTCGTTGTCTTGGTCTTGTTGCTCCTATTCCAACTCCATGTATGTTGCTTCAACCATCTGCTCAATTTGCTGAGAAAGTTCTCGAACTTGCACCTGCTCACCCTCTTCTTCATTTGTTGGCTGCTCTGACTCCTCAACCTATATAGGTGCAATTTTCTCTATCATTTCACCTTTCCTTTCCACCTTTTCCTAGTTTTTCTTCTCTTCCCTTTCTCTCCTCCTTAGCTCTTTTTATTCTTTCAACTTATTTTTTGTTTCCTGCAATTTCCTCTCTGTATCTTCCAACCTTTTCTTATATCTCTTCCTCCATTCTTCTCTCCTTTCACAGTGTCACCCCTTCACCTCTATCTCTAAAGCTACTTTCTCAAAAACAGGATCTTCTCTGAACTTGTATCTTTTCTCATCCTTTGTGCTCTCGAAAATCTTCCTCTCGCCTTTTTCCTATGCTAATTTGTTGCTCACTATTGTTGTTGTTGTTGTTGTTTCCTATGGTGTTTTTTCCTGCAGAGATGCTTTCCATTCTATAGCCATGCTAACCAGTTCATTAAGCCTAGAGGAGTTGTAGAAATACCTCCAAGGGTCTTCCTCTGCCCAATGACATGCCCCATGGATACATGGAAAATACACCTTCACATTGTGGTTCTTACATATGCATTGGGGATCATACGGATTGAAACTCTTAGTGTTGAACTCAAACTTATTCAAGTCCTCGGCCTCAGTATCTGCATCCTTCAAGCTCTATATCTCATACAATCTAATATGCAAAGGAAGAGCATGCCATGGTGCCTTCTTCCTCCTGTGCAGTCCTGCTGATAACCTTGTTTAGAAGTGATCTACAACCTCTTGCATGACCGAATTATCCATGGAAAATATTGGTAGCACATAGAGGCTTCTCTCCACTAAACATCCTGATGAAGGTGCCACTAGGTTAGGCATACCAATCTATAATGTTAAGCAATGCCTTCATCACTTCTTGATACATGCAAGGTGGATCTTGTTTGAATATCACATTGTACACCGAAGTGATGAAGTGGTCAGATAGCATTGCCATGACTCCTCGGTAGCTGCACTCAAAGAGAAACTTGCAATAGACATTCACAACATTGTTTAATGGTGTCCATGTACAACTCATGCCAGAAAATTGTTGTTGAGCACAGATTGCATCAAGTAGGTATGCAGACATATAGAATCTCACTTGCTTGTCCTTAGGCAGATTCTAGTAATTAGACACATGCACTTTCAGCTCAAGAGCCAACAAGTCCGACTAGTTGAATGGAGTTCCTTCATTTTCCAAATGATCCAACACAACCACCTAACTCTGTGGAGAGGTCTTTGTGCTCTCTTGACCATACATGCGACATGCGAAGATGATCAAGAGTTGGTAGGCCTTCCTGAGTGAATTATTCTTGTAGACTTGGTTAAGTATCGACCTGAACTTTGATGGATCTTTTACCCAATGCTTCATGATATCTCTAGGGTTCACATTGTTATTTGGAGTAAAGAAGAGTGCATTCATGCGGTTCATCGGCTATGATAAGTGATAGATCTGATGGCACTTTTCCATCCTTAAGGTAGCAAGTTGTGTTCCATTGGCACTGCTCAATGTCATTGTCTTCGGATCGATATGTGAGATAATCCAGTGAATGATGTTCATACATGGAAAGGCAGGGTACCTCCATGCAACCTTGTACAACACTACCTTCTGGATGTTGACCTAGACCTATCGATTTTCCAAATCTGTTTTGAAATTGCCTACACAAATGTCTTTTATTTCCTTCCATGTAATCTTCCTGTCCTTCTCTATGAATAGTTGTGTTTGCATAGACTGGAAATTTCATGGATACCTATTCAACTACATATCTAGTGTTTCTCTCTACAGTATCCTTTGAACCATCTCTCTTGAAAACCATGTTGCCTATACTGCTGAGAAGCAATTCAACAGTTGTTGTACCTAGAGACAGAGATGATTCTCATGGAATGCAAATGTTATATTAAAATTAAAAAGCACTTCAAGGACTGATCATGCAACAAAATGGGAAACTTCTAGGTAATATTGTGTAATTATGAATTTTAGAGGTGAGGGATTGTCAGCTTGATCTACGCATTGCACAGTCCCAACTACTAGTGAAAGGCGATGATGACTAGAAATACGCCATGTGATCCACTGTGGCTTGCTGGTGACTAGAACTGCACAATGTGCAGTTCAATCTGGCTTTGATGCTAGTTGGGACTATGCATTGCACAATCCTAGTGGAAAGACTCTAGGACTATCTCTTGGAACTACACGGAGCACAGCTGAAGCCAGTCATTGGCAACCTCTACACAATTCCTGGAGCTAGGGCAGAGCCTTGAGATCCAGAAATGTGTAGTGTATGCCGGGAAGAGTTAGATCCAGACCAAGGTAGCATAGTTCTACCCAAGGGAAACCTATAAATGAGTAGATATGAATGCATGAGAAAAATATGGTGTAGATCGTAGTGAATTGCAGTGCATGAAATCAAAACAAATGTAGGAATAATTCAAACAGAAGAACAACAAAGCTTGTGGGGAGAGTCATTGCAATGATGATCATTATTGCAAAAACTAGGTTATGCATGTGGTGCTTAGGAATGACAATTCAAAACTTAAAAAAACACATCTATAAGCTAAAATAAATTAAAACGCTAGCATTCCTTCAACAAAATGGGCAAAAAAATACTCACACAAACCAAAGAAATAAAAGCGACATAAAAAAGCTGCAAAAGACAAGAAAAGAAAAACTTACCTGGAAAAGCTATGCCGAATGTGCCGAAGTTCCAAGATTCTAGGAATGCAGAGCTCCAGGATGATGTGAAAATGATATGCGAAGGAAAAAAATATAGGAAAAAGCAACAAGTGGCAACAGTTTCTAAAATTAACTCAAGTGTAACTCACGCTACTAAAAATAGATCCCTTTTTTTTAGGCTTGACTTTTTCTTTTTTGGGGAGGGCCGCCATCCATGTATGTAGAAATTGCATAGTCCTAAGGGGAACTAGGAAACATATCGGCACATGCATCGGGCAACACCTAAAGGAATGTTTATGTGCAATTCTTGGGCTAAGTGGCTCTAGATGCCTCTCATGCTTTGCACAATTTCCCAGTTGAAGATAAGCTGCTAGCTGGGTCTGTGCATTTCTAGAGCTGAAGCTCACTGTCGGGTTGAACTACGCATTTCCTAATAACAAGGTCGGTTTCCCTCTAAGACTACACAAATTCACAAGGCAGTGTAAGAGCCGGATTGTAACCAAGTCATGGGGAGGTAAGCCTGTGGTTAATCTGCAAATCAAGTAAGAAAAAACAAGTTGTAAATCAAAAGATAAACTCAAATGAAACCACAATTACCTGGGCAATGAAAGACAAGCTGCTGAGGTTTTATTAAGGAGGCTCCAAAATGAAGTGAAGGCAAAATTTTGGAGGGTGGTTGTAGTGCTATAGCAATATGATACAAAGATATTTGAATATAGACAGAACGATTGAAGAATTAATCTAGAGAAATTCTTACATAATAAAACTCTGAGAACAAGTGTAACTGTATAAATATAAGTACTCTAATATTGTTATTATTTATCAAGGGATGGCATTAAATTTAGTTGTTTAGTAGTGTTGGAGCGAACCATTGGATGGGTTGATTAATTACAGCGCTTCTACTCTCAATTGTTCATTCCTTTGTGCATCCAAAACTAAACAATTTAACTTCTTCCTCCTAATGAGTTTAGAATAAAAGTTATAGGATGATAACACCAAAATACATAGAAATGACAAGCAAGAAGGCAAGTAGTGACTATTCACATTTTTACAAAAAATCAACATTAGAACTCTATTGAGGAATTCCTTTGAGGGTGTTGTAGCAACTACAACCACCCTCCAATTTTTTTCCAATGATTCGATTTTGGAGCCTCCCTTCTAAACCACATTAGCTCATATTGCACTAATCCAGGCACTTGTGCTTTGACTAAACCTTATTATTTTCATCTTGGTGTATGTTTTCTCACTTAGTTCATTTTCTAGCCCACAAGCTGATCTCTTGACTTGGTCCCTTGATAGTTATGAGCTTGCCTTAGAGAACTACACAATTATTGGGGGAAACAAGCCTTGCTCTTGGGAATTGAATAGTCCTGACTGCCAGTGAGCCTTGAGCTTAGGAAATACGCGGTACTGAATGGCAGCCAACCTTGAGCTAGGAAATTGTATAGTCATGAGAGGCATCCCAAAGCCACTCAACCCATAAATTGTGTAGAACCCACTCTGCTTAGAAACTGTTTGGTGCATGAATAAGAGAGTTTCCTGGTCCTTCCCATAAATGTGCAATATTTCCAAGAAATGCATTGCAATTTTACTTGAAAAAGAAAAAAAATCAAAAAGAAAAACCATCCCTAAAAAATAGTGGTGTATTTTTAGTAACCCAAAGGAGGCACTTACATTATTTTTAGAAACTACCAACAAGTGTCATTTTTTCCTTGATTTTAGGCATGCGTGTCGTAAACCCTAACTTGACCAAATATATTTAATAGACAAAGCTAGATCTCATTTTCCCACTTGATCTTGGAGCTCTAAAATTACCGAGGAGAACAAGGAGCCTTCGCTATGATCGTCGCTACTTTTCCAAGTGAGTTTTTCTTTTCTTGTCTTTTTCCTTTTTTTCTGTCACTTTTTGTTGGTTAGCTTGTTTGAATATTGTTCCTCTTGTTAGTTTGAATGAATACTTCTGTTTTAACTTGTTTTATCTTGTAGAAGTGTTGTTTCAAGTTTTAGATTGTCTTTCCCAAGTGTCGCATGAGTTACCTTGTTTTTGCACCAACGGTCATCGTTGCGGTGACACTCTTCACATGATTCATTTTCCTTTAGTATAATTGATTCCTACACTTGTTTCATATGCATGCATCAACACTTATTCATATCTGCACTCAACATCACACCATCCTTCAGATCTGTTTGATTTTCACACTCTCCTTGCCCAAATTTCACACTTCATTACATGCACTGCGCAATATAGGAGCTCAAGGCCTCTATCTTGGCTTCTAGAATTGGGCAGAGCCTATCCTAGGCTGGCTCCAAATATGCACTATGTAGTTCCATGAGACAGCCTCCCATCTTGGCCACTGATATTGCGTAGTGCAAAGTCTCTCCCAACCTTTCCCCAAATTGAACTACACATTGCGTGGTTGCAGTCATCAACCTTCCCGACTGACTATTAGGAGTGCATAATTCATAGTTACCATAGTGAACCAGTGACCTCTATCAACTAGGATTGCACAATCCTTCCCATCATGAGGGTTAGTTGCTTGATCTTGTCTTGAAGTTACTTTGTTTTTCGCTGACATTTTATTTCCATTAGTGTCCTTTATGTCCCACAAGTACAACAGTTGTTGAGCATCTCTCTAGGAGTTACAGTTAACATGGCATCCAAGAGAGATGTGTCAAAGGAAATTGGTAAGAGTAGTACTAGGGAAGCAGTTGAGTAGATATCAATTGATCTACCAGTTTATGCAGATACTCAGTTGTCCATTAAGAAGGGTCAAAACACTAACATGGAAACAAATCAAAGATACTTTCTTCGAGAACTTCAAGGAAGACTTAGAGGACTAGTAGGTTTATCTTAGCATCCAGTGGTTAGGATTATACAAGGTTGCATGTAGGTACTTCACCTTCCCATGTGTGAACATCATTAGCTGGATTGTCTCACACACAGATGAATAGACTATGACACTGAGCAGTGCCAGTAGGATAAATATTTTCACCTTCAAGGCAGAGAACTTTCAGCATATGTATTACTAGTTCGAGCCAGTGAAGTGCATAGAATCACTCTTCTATGCCACCCATAGCTTTGTGAACATAAGAGACATTGTCAAGCACTGGGTGAAAGCACTGTCAAAATTTATACAGACATCCACTCATGTTTATAAGACAAATTCCCTCAAAAAGGCTTACCAATTCTTGATCATCTTTTCCTGTAGAATATATGGTCAAGAGAACACATAAACCTTTCCTGAAGGGTGGGTACTCTTATTGGACCAGTTGATGAGTGATGGGAGGCCATTCAACTAGTCAAATTTTTTGGCTCATCAGTTGAAGATCCATGTGGTTATATCTCAGAATTCACCCAAGAGTGAGCAAGCAAGGTTTTACATGTCCGCATACTTACTAGATGCATATTCTACCCAACAGTAGTTCCTTGGCATGAGATGGACATGGAAAACAAAAAAGACTTCTGTCAGCATCTATTGTAAGTTATTTTCTGATCGCATCTATCAAGGAGTGATGTCAAGACTAACTAACCATTTTATCATCTTGTTGTAAAAGCTTATCTTTGAGCAGGATCCACCTTGTATGTCCTGAGAAGAAATGGAGGTGATAGTTAACATTACAAATTGGTAAGCCTCACTAGGTGGCACCTTCATCAATTTTTTTGGCGGGGATAAGCCTCCTCATGTTCTACCAAGGTATGCCACCGATAAGTTGATCATGCAAGAGGTTTCATATCACCTCACTACAGGGTTATCAATAGGAATGCATAGGAAGAAGAAAGCACCATGGCCCACGCTTCCTTTGCAGATCGAGTTATACAATATTAAGAGCTTGAAAGATGTAGATGTCAAAACTAAGGACATAGTGAAGTTTGAGTTCGGCACTAAAGAATTTAATCTGTATGATCTCCACGGTATTTGCAAGAACCACTGGCTAAGGGTGTATTTTCCATGGATCCAGAGGACATTTCACTGGCCAGAGGAGGTCCCTTAGAGGTACTACTATAATTCCTCTATACTCAATGAGTCGCTCATCTTAGCAGGAACTTGGAAAGCTACTCTGCAAATAGCAACAATTACGGAAGCAACAAAAATAGCAGTAATAGACAAAAATCTAGTGCAAGATAAGGGAAAGATGAAGATTTCTAAGAACCCAGATGTAGAGAAAAGATGCAAAATGAGGGCAAATCCTCTCATGGAGAAGGAAACTTTGGCAACAGAAGAATATAGGGGGCAGTTGACAAAGAGATCAGAGAAAACGAAGAGAGAAAAGAAGAAGTTTCATGAATTAGAACTAAAGCTACAGGATACGGAGAAGAAGTTGAACAAGGAACGAGAGTTGAGGAGGAAAGAAAGAGAGGAGAAGCATAAAAAGGAAGAAGAACAAAGGAAATGTGTAATGACAGAGAAAATAAAGTTGATACAGGTTAATGAGTCGGAACAACTAGCAATTGAGGAAGAGGGTGAACAGATGCAGGATTCAGAGCTTGTTCAACCGATTGAGCAATTGATCGAAGTGACATACATGGACTTGAAAAAGGAGCCATAGAATGAAGACACTAACTTGATGCTGAGAGAACCGCAGGTCACCTCTCAATCTCTACCACCTCCACTGTCAGAACCAACCTCGTGAAAGAAAGGAGTTTTTTTCTCCTTGATGATGATCTGGTCATGGATGTGTCAAACCTATCATTTGATGAGTTGCAGAAGAAGATTGTATAGGTGTGGAGTAAGGACTTTTTGGATGATCGCGCATCACCTGCATTCATAAAGGACAGGATGATAGTGTTAGACATAATAAATCATCCAACCACCCTTGCTGAAGCTATATTGGCCTATGCAGGAGCAATAAGCTCAAATTTTAAGTACCTAATGACCAAGAATGAGAAACTAGAAAAGAACTTGCAAGCTACTAGGCAAGAGACAAAACAACTCCGAGCATCAACACATAATGTAGTTTTCGCATTAGGGGATATGAAGATAGCAATACTTGTTGAAGTATCAACACTTGGTGATACCATGCAGAAGCTATATGACAGATTTTTCACCATGCATAAAGTAGTTTTCCGTGTGTGTGGCTTATGACAGTGGAGCAAAAAGTTTGTTCAAACTCTCAAGAAAATACATGCTACCATCACCCATTTACAAGAGTGAACAATGTGGTACAAAGGGGCCTCACTTGGCATATTAAAAAATATGAATCCATAGGTAGAGCTGGAGAAATAAAAGGTCTTAATGTTGATCTAGAACTACGAGTGACTCGCCCCATTCATCGGCATCATACATGCCTCATATGCCCAATTGTACAATAGTTTAGATGTAATGGTGAGAACTCATAAGATCCCATCAATCAGTTCCATCACCGAGGCTAGACCTAAGAACCAAGTTCGACTAGAGATTGATGAGTACATGGAGCAGCTAAGATGAGAGACCACTAGAGAAGACTTGGATGTAGATTTTTTTATAGATTCAAACACTCATGTAATTTTCTAAAATAAAAGACAAGAATCTACTCTACTCTGAACAAAGGAAACTTATAATGACCGATGAAAAAAATAATCAACAAGTGGAAGAATATCAATCACACATAACACAATATTTATCTGGGGAAAGAAATTGCTCAAAACCCTGACT
Source organism: Pinus taeda (assembly GCA_000404065.3). Lineage (NCBI taxonomy): Eukaryota > Viridiplantae > Streptophyta > Pinopsida > Pinales > Pinaceae > Pinus > Pinus taeda. Next base: position 23,608 of record APFE030887726.1, on the reverse strand, counting down.
ATCAATATTTTATTAATCAGAAATACAAGAAGAAAATACAATGCTTGTTCTCACTAGAACAATCCTTGCACAAGTATAATCAACTCTCTGCCTCACAAGCCTGCTCTAGCCAACACTTAGTCAATTATGCTTCCTTCCAAGCCCCTATTTCCTTGTGCAATTCCTAAGAGGATCAACCCATATTTAATTGGGAAATCCTTCTTCCAAAACTGCACAATCCAAACTTAGGTCCATAACTAATTGCATGCATGATCTGTATAACTCGGAAAATCATACAACTGATAGTACATTGTCCCTACACTCTAGACTCAACTAGCTCTTTCTATGAACTGACATGCATGAGTTTCTCTTGAGTGAATCTACAGTTAGTTGGAGTAGCACTGAGGATACACCAGTACACCAACTGATTACTAGACCTCTAATAGTTCCTCCAACAATTAGAACTAGTTTAACTGACCATAACTCAGTCAAACTGAGTTATCTAATTACAAGTCAAATAAACTCATCTTAAACCCCTAAAATTTAGGGATCACACATACATGACTACAGAAATACTTCCAACTCGAAATTCCTAAGTTAATTAAGTCAATTAAACTTAATTAGCTATTTAAAAATTGCTATGAGAATAGAATTTGATTTTAATTCACAATTTAATTCAAGGACAAATTAAACTCGAATTTTTTGTTACCATTTCTCAACACTCCCTCTCAACAAGAAAGGGATTATCAGCTACCCCAATCCTATATTTGTGAAACTTGAATTTACATCTTGACAATGCCTTTGTCAAAATGTCAACATCGTGCTCCTCTGTGGGAATGTACTCCAACAACATAATCTGGCTCTATACACAATCTCGAAGATGATGATATCAAATATCAATATGCTTGGACCGGTCATGAAAAACTAGATGTTCAAAGAGTTTGATACAACTCTCATTATCATAGTAAATCACAATTGGATTCATCTGCTGACTAAACAAATCAACCATAATCTTCCTCATCTAGATGGCCTCACACGCTACTTGACTTGCAACCATGTACTCTGCCTCTGTCGAACTAAGTGCAAATGATATTTGTTTCCTACTATACCAAGAAACAACTACTAACCCAATACTGAATATCCCTCCTGATGTTCTCTTCCTGTCAGATGGACTCCCTACCCAATTTGCATCAATGAAGCCTTGAAGCTTCACTCTCTCTGTCTGTTTGTACTACAATCCATACTAAGTAGTGCCTTTGAGGTATCTCAACACATGCTTGGTCACCTTCCAATACAACTCGGTAGGCCTAACCATCACTTGAATAAGTTGGTTAACTTCATAGCACATGTTTGGTCATGCATTCACCAAATATATGGGTGAACCCACAAGCTACCTATAAACAGTAGCTTCCACTATTTCACCCAAATTAGCATCCTCCTTCCTCTAGTTACCTGCTAGAGGAGTCTCCATGGGTTTATTGCTCTCCATGTGGAACCTTTTCAGTATCTCTCTAGCATACTTGCCCTAAGAGACAAAAATTTCCCCATCACCTTGCCATGCTTCCATACCCAGAAAGTAGTGCATGAGCCCCAAGTCCTTCATTTCGATCTCTCTTGCAAGATCCTCTTTGCAAGACTTGATTAACTTATCATCACCTATCAGAATCAAATCATTAACATATAAAACAATGATCAACAATTTACCTTACACCACAATGTGGTACAGGTTTGCATCTGCTTCATTTTTGGTGAAGCCAAACCTGGTGAAGTAGTTATTGATCTTGGTTTACCAAGAACGAGGTGCTTTCTTCATCCTATACAATGCTTGCTTGAGTTGGCACACATGTGAATCATGGTCAAAGGTCTCAAAAACTTTAGGCTGCTCAATGTACACCTCTTCCTCAATCTTTCCATTAAGGAAGGTTGTCTTTGCATCCATATGATGTATCTTCTAACCCATCTGCACTGATAGTGCCAATATGGATCTGATTGATGAGTACCTTGCAATGGTAGAAAAGGTCTCATCATAGCCAATACCCTCTACTTGTGAAAAGCCATGGGCCACAAAATTTGCCTTATGCTTCTCCACACTACCATCCACTACTTTCTTTACCTTGTAAACCCATTGGGTGTTCACCACTGAATTATCTATCAGTATTGGGACCACATCCCAAACACGGTTATGAAAAATGGATTCATACTCCTCCACCATGGCATCAACCCAAACTGGTTGTTGCACTGCCTCCTCAAAGGAAGATGGCTCTGTCTCAACACATTTGCTCATAAGAGCCATGTATCTAATGTACCTCTCACGTAACCTCCTCTGTCTGTGTTGTGATGTGGGTGCTCCCACATTCTCTCTCACATCCTACAATAACCTTTCAACCTCTCTGGTGCACTTTCTCCCATCTTTGGAAGACTCTTCCTGAGTGGATGTCTCCACTCCCAGATCCTCTTCATGTGGCTGGTCCACAACAATCTGAGGCTCCTAAAGGTTAGGAGCAAAAATCTCCTCAACTGCATTTAGCTAAAGCTCCCTCTCAAGGGAACATTGCATGGCCTTCTCCTCATCAAATCTGATATCCTTGTGAACCATTATCATCCTATTCGTCAGTAGGTACACCCGATAGTGTGAGGTGTATCAATGTACCCCAAAAATATTCCCAACTCTGCTATCGGCTCAGGATTCTTCTGTGCATATTTGGTCACATGGAAATATACCGATGACCCAAAATTTTGAAGTGACCAACATCTAGTCTCTTCCCTGAGAAAGCCTCCTCTGGTGTACTCATCCCAGGAATTTGATGCAGGCTTTTGTTCTGTAAATAAACAGGTGTGTTACATGCATCTATCCATAAGTGTAGTGGTAGGCCATGATCATGCAACATTGCTCATGTTGCCCCTACAATGCTTTTGTTATTCCTTTCGTCCACCCCATTCTGTTGTGGGTTATGGGGTTCTATCAACTCCCATTTAATCCCTTCTTCCACACAGAAGTTCTTAAACTCATTTGAGACATACTGAACATTACTATCACTCCTCTAAGCTTTAATGTTCTTACTAGACTCTTTCTCAACCAATGCTTTAAATTCACAAAAATTTTCAAAAGTTTGATCTTTCTTCTGCATGAAAAAGATCCAACATTTACGAGAAAAATGGTCAAGAAATATAACATAATACTTGTGTCTGGATGTGGATGTTGTCAAGAATGGTCCACACACATCTGAATGGACTTGCTCTAGAATTTCTTGTTCTCGACTGTCTCTGTTGTGAAAGGAAGCTTTGGTGAATTTTCCCAAAGTACACCCTTTTCATGTGTCAACTTTCTCTAGTGTACCTTTGGGAAGACTAGTAGAAATTTTCTACATTGCTTTCAAAGAACCATCATGCAAGTGACCCAACTGCCTATGCCATAACTCACTGATGTCTCGTCTTTGCACCTTTGTTGCCTTCATGCATAAGGAAGCACAATATTCTACCTCCAACTTATAGAGATTCTTCACTTGAATCCCTATCCTCTTTACCTGTCCCGTGGTTATGTGATGAAGGAACACCTTTCCCTTACTAAAGATCACATCATAACCTCTAACCTCCAGCATGGCAACAAATACCAAGTTCTTCTTCAACCTGGGAACATACATAACATCTCTCAAGGTGAGAGGAGCACCTGACCCCCTCTGAAAGGTAATTGTACCCAATCTAGTAGCATTATACCTCTTTTCGTCAACCATATCGATATGTGTTTGGGGATCCTTCTCCTCCAAGTCACTAAAGAGATCCTTGTTAACAGTCATGTTGAATGAAGCTCCACTACATAGGTACCATACACTACCCATCATTGATGAAACCATGCATGCAATGATGGTAAATTCCAATTCGAATTGTTCGTCAAGAGCCTCACCTACCACTCCTCCTGAAGACTTATTCTTGGACTTATTGAGTGGGAAATTTATAGCAAAATGTCCTAGATCGTGACAATGAAAGCACTTGACTTTCGACATATCCTTATTATTTCCTCCTTGAAAAGAATCCTCTTTGGAATGGGTTGCCTTCCCCTTCCATTTCTTTTCATTACCCGCTAAGGCATAATTTTCCTCATCATCAGTCTTTGTTGAGGATCCGTCCCTATTTCTCCTTCAAATTTCTTCCTGTACCAAATCCAACCATAGTCATTCCCAACCTAGCAACTTCTCCCTCCCATTGACAAAGTCTTGATAGCTATGCCAACTCTTCGGGAATCTTAGAAGATCTAGGCTCACCATATCATCCTCAACAATAGTAATACTAACACTTCCAAGCTCATCTCGACAATGAGTGAACTTGGTCAAGTATTTCAGAATTGAGTCGCCCTTTTCCATATTGATCTTTTTGAGTTTGCCCTTTAATGCCAACTTCCTATGGTCGCTACTATTCTAAAATAGGTTCATCAATGCCTTCCACATAGCATGCGAAGTTTCCTTTCCATGGAGACTCGAGACAATGTGGTATCAAACTCCCTCAAGAATAATATGCCTTGCCTTTGCCACACACTTCTTCCATTCGGCCAATTCATTAGCATCCGATGCTAGTGGATTAGGAATGTCTTGACCAATGGATTCCTTGAGGCCATTTTCCTCTAGCGCTACCTCCATCTTTTCCTTCCAGGCTATGTAATTCGAGTTTCCTTCCAAGGAATACTAGAGTCTCAAACCGTAGAAATCGATTTGCCGCACCTAAAGTATGAATTGCAAATTCGAATTTCACTTATAACCCCAAACTGGAATTCACCTCTAGTATATTGTCTTTAGCTCCGTTACTAATCCAGGTAGATAGTGGTGGCCACTCACAAATTCCACTTGGACCCCCACCATTGTTTCTTTCAGTTTTTCATTTTCCTTAATTGTAGTATAGTTTACTATTTTTAGCAATTTTTAGGGTCCTAAACTTATGGAGCCATTTTGAGGCCTAAACGACATTGTTTTGGTAATCTACTGCCAATGAATTTTGAAGTCATATTTTTGTCGTATTCCTTGGAGATATCTTTCCAACGGGGTATCATGCACGACAAATGGATATAATATGACCAAGTCACAACCCCGGGAAGTTGGCTACCCAACTAACCCCAACGAGGCCCATAAACTATTGGTGTTACATCTCCTCAGGTTCGGGTTTTGTTTGTTTAGGGTTTTCTCTTATTTTTGAATTATAAAAAGGCCCTTGAGGCTCATTGTAACTCAATTTATAAGTATGTAGCCACGACATCTCTTCTTATAGATAAGTTGCCATCGTCGAGCTAGTCTCATTTCCATACTGTTTGTAAGCATATTTCATATCTGATGTTAATCAAAGGCAATGTTATTTCTGTTGCATCTCTGTATTTATGGTTATATCTGTAATTTGTTGCGTTCCTATCTAAATTTAGATCAGATACCATGTATATTTTTCTATAGATTCAACAACTCATGCAATTTTCTAAAACACAAGACAAGAATCTATTGTACTCTTAATAGCAAAAACCAATAATTATCGATGAAAACAATAATCAGCAAGAGGAAGAATATCAATCGCACATAACACAATATTTATCTAGGGAAAGAAACTACTCAAAACTCTGACTATCTATATTGCATTAATCATAAATCCAAGATTAAAATGCAATGCTTGTGTTAGAGTCGGTCTTTACATCCCTCCGTCAGAGATCATTTCTCTTTATTGCATTTCATTTTTAGGTGTCTCGCTCGTTTAACTCAGTTGCATTCAGCTAGGGGCATGTCATAATCTGATGGAAGGGTTTGGTCATTCAATACCCCTCATGCCTTACACTGCTAGTTCAGGTGTGTTTATCGAAATTGAGTTGTAAAGGTCACTTACAGTCCTATTTTAGTTCTTGATCAGCAAGTGTCATTTCAGTCACTAGGTCTAGGGTTTTCACCAATGGAGTCGTCAAAGTGTTCAATAATGCCAACAGGTCAGAGGGAGGTTCGACACATGTTTTTTATTTTGCAAATTGCATCATCATATTGATGGATTATGATTGTTCTTCAAAACTCTGTTTTGAAGAAAAGTCAACATTTTGTCTTTTGTAACATTTTCAAAAACTTCTCCAGTTATTCAATTCTCCAGGCACAGCCTTGGTCTTCCTTGGTCAAAACATGCCACTGTCCCTGCAAACATATGCCAAGAAATTCATCATTCAAGCCAAAAATCAAGGGGGAAACAAAAAGACAGAGTTTGTATTAATTGTGGAAAAAGTGCCAAAGTGTAAACATTACAAAAATGGGTTTTGGATTTGGCATGAAAAATCATGACTGCTGGTGCATGGCCAAGAATTTTGGGCAAGTTTTGAGTCCACAAGAGGTCAAAAACACTCAAAAAATGACCTCACTGCCCCTATTTTGACACACAGGAAGCAGTCCTGGGAGATTGCAGTTTTGGAGGGGTAAATGACATCCAAATTGAGAAATTCCATTTGGGTTGGAAAATAGACAAGTAGGGCTTTCCAATGAGATATATTGGGCTCAATTTGGACTTCAGTAAGTGCCTCAAATTCAGCTCCAAAGTGGCGTGACGCACAGAGGATTTGGCGCGGCGCACAGAGGATTTTTGCCCAATTTTTCACCTTCCAGTTCAGAAATTCAGCCAGTTTGACTAGTTTTGCTTCCAGATGTAATTTTTGATCCATATTGATGTAACTTGATGATTATGATGTAATGTTGGCCCATATTTACTTTTTCTAGAGGATTCATTCATTAAAAAGTGAAAATTTAATGAATGAATCAGTTTCCTACCTTATAGAGGCAAGTTGTTTTGATTGCCTAGATTTCAGTGCTTGGTTTAGAATTGGTTGAAACAGCTCCTAGAATGATGAGTTCGACCTCTAGAGGCAAGGGAATGGGTTTGGCTTGTCTATATTATGTAATTTCTAAGTCATTTTCATGGTTGTACACTTGGGATTGCTTGGGCATATCATTGTACATTCTATCTCTGCATTTTTGGCTAAGGAAAGACCAGGGTTTTGCAGCACTGTTTGGGATCCATGTGGCTTTATGTTTTGATGGTGTTCTTCTCTAAGTAATTGTAAGTTCATTAATGTTATGTGTATCATTTTCCTTTCTCTTCTTCTGAATTTGAACAAATGAGTGATTAAGGTAGAATCCATTAATTGTTATGCTCTGCCTTTGAATTTGTTTAAATTTCCATGTTTTCATCTGTTTAAGGAGAATTCTTGAGACTTTCTTGCTCTCCTTAGCTCTTCACCAGTCTGATCCATCCATTCACTCACTTTAAAGCATCAAAATGATTTCCTTCCTTGCCCCAATCAGAACTCTGCAGAAATGGTGCCTCATCCCCGAGACCAATTTTCCTTTCCTTGTTTCCAACAAAAAACCCCCAAAAACTCAAATTTCAATCCCTGTACTTCATACCTAGCCTAAAATAAGTTTTTATTTCAGTCATCTCAAGACCCATCGATTACCTTCTGCCGAGATCGACTTGGAGAGAGCCCTCTCCTTCCCTCATAGGGCTAGCTACGAGGCTGAGCGTGGTTTGATGTGGACATAGAATCTTACCTTTCTAGCCTGAGGTAAATCTAGGCTCTAACAGCTTGTTCTCACTAGAACAATCCATGCACACGTATAATCAGCTCTCTACCTCACAAGCCCACTCTCGCCAACACTTAAGCAATTATGCTGCCTGCCAAGCCCCTATTTCCTTGTCAAATTCCTAAGAGGATCAGCCTATATTTAATTGGAAAATTCTTCTTCCAAAACTATGCAATCCAAACTTAGGTCCATGCATGATTTGTACAACTCTGGAAATCATACAACTAATAGTACAATGTCCCTTCACTCTAGACTCAACTAGGTATTTCTTTTAATTGACATGCATGAGTTTCTCTTTAGTGAATCTCCATTTAACTGGAGTAGCAATGAGGATGCACCAATGCACCAACTCACTACTAGACCTCTACTAGTTCCTCCAATAGTTAGAACTAGTTTAACAGACCATAACTCAGTCGAACTGAGTTATCTCATTACAACTCAGATAAACTCATCCTGGACCCCTAAAATTTAGGGATCACACATACATGACTACAGAAAGACTTCCAACTCAAAATTCATAAGCTATTTAAGTCAATTAAACTTAATTAATTATTTACAATTTTGTCTTTCCCCAAACTTCAGAATCATAGTGTTTTGGCTTGTTAGGTTGTCTCTAGTCTATTTTGTCTTCCATGGGTACATTGAAAAATGTAATATTATTTGTAAATATGTTGTAAGTGAAATTCCAAGTGTCATTAGTGAAATGTGCAAATTCATGATGTTATGTAATGAGTTAGTTGTAAGGAAGTTGAAGAGTCATGAGGGTAGTCAATGAGTCATAAAGGGGAATGTCAAAGGTCACCCCACCCATTTTTATAAATAAGACCTCATAACTCATAGAAGAGGATTTTGGGAGCCAAGTTATTGGTTAGGCTTAGGCTTAGAAAAGGCTTGGGAGTATTGTGAAGAGCCTTGGCTTCTCCATATTGTAATGCGAGTATACTTCTTTGGAGGAGAAAGTGTTCTTGAATGTAATGTTCCACTATTGGGGCTAGTAGTCGTTAATGGCGTATGTATGGATGGAAATTTCACTTATAATAATAATATCATAGCCAACATGCTTTCATACATATTTTGTTAATGTAGTTGGATTATTCTGGTTGCGTTGGGAATGTATGTTGTTTAACTTACAAATTTTCTTATGAACTACTTTATTTACAATTGTACGAATCTTGTTGAATGTAAGTTGTTGGTTTAAATCATCACTTTAACTTGTGGATGATTATGCATTGTATCATGTGATGTCATTCCGCTGCTATTTTCCTTTCAAGCTACATACTATTACAAACTTCCAAGGGGCACACTTCCTTTTCTCCTCCGTGTGTTAGAACCTTCATGCATCACACTTGACTCTCTGCAGGGTCACACACTTGCTCTCACCCAAAGTTATCATACTTACCTCTACGTGCTACCGCAGCCAAGGCATTACACTACCACCCATTGCTGGAACTCCTACTCCAAACGGTTTGAGGTCTAGTTGGGACTTCATATTGGGGAGATCCCCTGAATGTTGGCAGGTCCAGCACCATCAACAGAGAGGTTATAACTGATAATGCATATTCTATCATGCATAGGACTTGAAACCTTAGCAGACATTGAAACATTTTACAAAATCTTAAGGTCTAATGATAATTTTTGAATTCGTGAGGTGGGGGATCATTAAAAAAATGAAACCTAATAGAATAAGGGTCGAATTAGTAACATATTAGCTAATGATGTCTGCATTTGAGAAAAGTAAGACCGCAATGCCTAATTGAAAAAATAAGGGTCAATCCCTCACTTGCCACATAGAAAAGTGGGACAGGTTAATTTTTGAGCCCAAAGTATAGAAGAAAGAACTAAGGGAGTAGAGGAAGGGTCGATTACCTAAGGAATTTGTCACTGGTGGTCTCATAGTTGTTTCTCTGAATCATGAAAAGAATATTAATTAAAGATAAGTCAAACCATAACAGGAAACTCAACTAATTAGACGAAATGGGAGATGCACAAGAATTTATTACCTGGAAAGATGCAAAGTGGAGGCATTGTAGGGATGTAGACTCTTCACTGCTCCAAATGTCCTCCAAACCTGCACAAAGCATCACCCAAGTCAGATGGCAGAAAGATAAAACAATGACAGAGAAATTAAACGATTCAAAGTTTAACCAAGCATCATGGGAATGAACGTTAATCACTAGCTACCATACTTATGTTGGGTATGAAGTATCTTACCTAAAAACCCTAGGTCATTACTGCAGAGAAATATTGGTTGTAAACAAAATGGGAATGTGGTGGTGAGGGTAGGATCAGAGTTAGTTACCCCTTAGTCACCTTCCAAAAATGTCTACCATCAAATTTGATTTTTTCTCATCCAACAATGGGAAACTAATCCAAATTTCATACGCTGGTGGGACAAGGGGTTGAAATTGTGCCAAAAGCTCGCTTCAAGAGAATTCATTGCTCATTCTTAAGCTCTCCAATAGGTCATATGGCCTCATAGGAACCGACAGACGGAGCTTTGCGATACACCAATATTGATTTTATATACAATCAACACAATGCTAAGGTAATGGATCCATTATTGTGTGTGAAATAATCGTTAACCATCAGTGCAGAATAGTATTGCATATCATAATGCTTAGGTAAAATTTTAAAAGGAAAAATAAATTTTTACTAGCGGGAAAAGTCATTATCTTATGACACTCACATCACAATTTATAAAAAATGATCATGAATAAAGGACTTTCCGAGGTAAATCAACTATGATACTTGCATCATAAATTTTCAAATACAATAATTTCATGGTAGTAATTGTTTTTTTTTTAATTATATGTGATTGGTTAAAGGAGGATGCTACAAATAAATATGATTGAATGTTTGAGCACTTGTGTGTATATGATGAGGCATTATTATAATATATTTGAATGACTATGATTGTATGGGTGCTTATAAACACATGCAAATGAAAATTGGCTATATATAAATTGAATTATATACTGAACATCCTTTCGATTATTACAAGTAACTAGATTATATTTATTTATATAATTTGTGACATGAGTATTTTCTTATATAAATGTATACATACACATATATGAAAGGGGTTTCAATTTCCCTAGTTTTTATACTTCTTAGGTTGTTACTAAACATGAAGGGGTTTCTATGTATTTTTAATATAAGTGTTATATGTGTTTATTTATGAGTTTAAATTTGGATACACATAAACATTTGTACATGAAAATATGTTAAGAGAATTATATTGTTTAATATATACCTCTGAATAAAGAAGATGATCAGGCTCCACACCCAACAATGTAGATATATATATATATATAATTATATATATATATATATATATATAATATATATATTATATATATATATATATATATATTATATTGTTGGGTGTGGAGCCTGATCATCTTCTTTATTCAGAGGTATCACCGCATTAGACCCCAGTTCATAATGTGGCGGCAATGCTGCCCGTAATATTTACAATGCTTGTTTGGTAAAGGCGAAGTTGGCTAGATAAAGATAGAGTTGGATTCATTATCTATCAAGACAAAGGAAGCAAAGAGTAACCATAAAGATAAGTATCAGATAAAAGAATTTGTTGTTGAAAGTGTCATTTAATTTGATTTAAATATTTTATGATTAATCTCACAAAAATTATATGCCTATGTTATAGGTGAGTTGTTGTACTAACCAACACAATTATATGATGCTGACCACAAGTGATATTAGGGCAGTAAAATGTAATATCAAAGTGGTGCAACGAAAGCATAGTGGAGATGAAGACCTTAGGGGTGTTGGGTGTGGAGCTTGATTATCTTCTTTATTCAGAGGTATCACCACATTGGACCCTAGTTTCTAATGTGGCGGAAACGCTGCCCATAATATTTTCACTACAAGGGGGGCTCGGGGGGGGAAGGCAACGATCTTTAGGAGCCCCCCCCGGCAGGGGATCGGGGGTAGCGCCCCCGAAGCTAAAAATAGATGTAAAATTTCCTTATAAAATGTTGTAATTTCGTAGTCAATCTAAGCCATTCATTAGGCGGAGATTTGACAGTAGAATTTAGGTTTAATTTATGGTTTTTTGCCCTAGAAGGCAACCCCTCACTATATATGAGGGAATTGTATTGTGTCTATGCAGATCTGTATTCTGAGTGAGAAAGAGAGAGGATATTGTGTGAGAGTGAAGAGGGAATTACAACAGATCTATTGTAGGTTGTATCTCTTCAGTTTGTTGGATAATATAAAAGGAAGGACTGGCTATTTCTCTGTGGACGTAGCCCAAATTGGGTGAACTACGTATATCTATGTCTCTCTTGTTTTATGTGTTTTCTATGTTTGTATTTTTGCAATATATTTTATGTGTTCCGTTTCTTTGTAATATATAATTTTCTAACAAATGGTATCAAAGCCGAAGGTCTATTTGGCTAATAAACTCGCAGGAGAAAAGGGCTCCTTGTTCGAAGGGAGCAATGGCGGAAGATGGTAGGTTTGAAAAAGTTAACGGTCGAAACTACCAGCTGTGGAAGATGCAGATGAATGATTATTTGTACCAAAGAGATATATACCAACCATTGAGTGGAAAGGCAAAGAAGCCGACAAGTATGACAGACACAAAATGGGATATTCTCGACAAAAAGGCACTTTGAACAATACGGCTATGCCTAGTGGCATCAGTAGCCTTTAATATTTCGAAGGAAATTACAACAGAGGATTTAAAGTCAACATTGGCCAAAATATATGAAAAACCCTCAACCTCAAATAAGGTATTTCTTATGAAGAGTTTATTTGATATGAAGATGTCAGAAGGTGGATTTGTTATTGATCATTTAAATGAATTTAATATAGTTACTAGTCAGTTAAGTTTTGTAGGGGTAACTTTTGATGATGAAGTTAGGGATTTGTTATTTTGGTGCTCATTTCCAGAAAGTTGGAATGGTTTAGCTATGGCCATTAGTAACTTTGTCTCTAGATCTAGTACTTTAAATGTTGATGATGTTGTCAGTGCAATCCTTAGTGAGGAAATGCGACAGAAAAGCTCCGGTGAGACATCAGGTAATGCTTTGACTGCAGAGACTAGGGGAAGAAAAATGGAAAGAGGAAAGAGCCCTTGATATTGTAGTAATTCAAGAAAAGGTAGATCCAAGTCCAAATCGAGGATAGTATGCTAGAAATGCGGGAAGAAAGGACACCTGAAGAAAGATTACAAGTCTTGGAAAAGAAAAGGAGACGCGCAACAAGAAAATAATCATGAAGTGAATGTAACAGGTGATGTGTTGCAAGATGCTTTGATTATTTCATTAAAAAATATTATTGATGCCTAGGTGGTAGATTCATGGGCCTCATTCCATGCCACACCTGATAGGAAACATTTTCATGATTATGTTCAAGGAGATTTTGGACAGGCTCGATTTGGTGATGATAAACCCTGTAAAATCATTGGAATGGGTACAGTTTTCATAGAAAATCAGTATGGAAATCAATAGCGATTGAAGGAGGTAAGGCATGTTCCAGATCTGTAAAAAAATTGGATTTCAACAGGGCAGTTGGGAGGTGAAGGCTACGTAACTACTTTCACAAATAAAACCCGGAATGTCACTAAAGGGGCCCTGGTAATAGCAAAAGGAGAAAAGGTTGGTACATTGTATTTACGCAATGGTATTTCTAATTCTGTGAATGCTTTAACCTCCATAGGAGCAGATATGGCATTGTGGCATCATAGGCTTGGGCACATGAGTGAGAAGGGGATGCATATTATTCACTCAAGGAATTTGTTACCAAGTTTGAAGCATGTTGATTTAAAATTCTATGAGAATTATGTTTATGGAAAATAGAAGAAAGTCAGATTCCTCAGAGTTGGGAAAGAAAAGAAGAGCAAAAAATTAGAGCTTGTGCATACAGATGTATGGGGACCTGCTCAAGTATCATCTCTTGGTGGCTCTCGTTATTATTTTACTTTTATTAATGATGCAACCAGAAAGACCTGGATTTATTGTATTCAAAATAAATCTGATGTATTTGATACTTTCAAGTAATGGAAAGCTTTGGTTGAAAATGAGACAGTTTAAAGGTTGAAGTCTATCAGATCAGACATTGGAGGTGAATATTACAACAAAGAGTTTGATATTTATTGCTCAAAGAATGGAATTCGTAGAGAGAAGATAGTTCCTGGAACACCACAAGAAAATGGTGTGTGAGAAAGGATGAACAGGACAATCATGGAGCGTGCAAGGTGCATGAGATTGCATGCAGGATTACCTTTACAATTTTGGGCAGATGTTGTAGATAATGTTGTTTATCTAATAAACAAAGGGCCTTCAAGTTCCTTGGATGGTGGTATTCCAGAGGAGGCATGGACATGTTAAAAGGTAAGTTACTCATTTCTAAAAACTTTTGGTTGTGAAGCCTTTGTCCACATTAATAAAGAAAATAGAACAAAGCTTCAGGCAAAATCAAATAAATGTACCTTTATTGGATATGGTGTTAATGATTTTGGTTATCGCTTTTATGATTATGAAAAACAAAAAATGATTAGAAGCAGAGATGTCATATTCAATGAAAAGGTTTTGTATAAGGATCAACTGCAGGAAAAATAAATAGGGAAAAGAAAACAAAGAATAAATAGTGCTTGAAGAGATCACAGAAAAAGTGACGGTGCCTGAAAATCATAATGATCAACCGCCAGAACATCAACAGTTAACTAACAACAACAAGCATCTCAAACACTTGAAAGTTGTGTTAGAATATCTACCAGGATATGTAGACCCCCTGAATGATACTCTCCTTCATTATATTATGTATTGTTGATTAATTCTGGTGAACTAGAATGTTATGAAGAAGTAGTGCAAGTAGAAACCAGGAAGAAGTGGGAGCAAGCCATGAAAGAAGAGATGGAATCCTTAGCACATAACCAGACTTGGGACTTAGTCAAGTTGCTTGCAAGTAAAACAACATTCTAGAATAAATGGGTTTACAGGTTGAAGGAAGAAGATGGAGGTAGAAAAAGATATAAAGCTAGACTTGTGGTTAAGGGGTTTGTAGAGAAAAAGGGTATGGACTTTGATGATATATTTTCTCATGTTGTTAAAATGACTTCAATTAGAACTATTGTAAGTCTAGTAGTAGTTGAAGATTTACATACTGAATAATTAGATGTAAAGACATCCTTTCTGCATGAGGATTTGGAGGAAGAGATATATATGCAACAACCATAAGGATATGAGGTAAAAGGTGAGGAGAAACTAGTGTGGAGATTGAAGAAGAGCTTGTATGGCTTAAACCAGGCTCCAAGGCAGTGGTATCTAAAATTTGACAAGTTTATGTCTGAATAAGGTTATACTAGATGTCACTTTGATCATTGTGTTTATGTCAAAAGGCAAAATGATGGCAATTATATTATATTGTTATTATATGTAGATGACATGCTTGTTGCAGGTTCTAACATGAAGGAAATAAATGTGCTCAAAAGAAAATTGGAAAACTCATTTTCAATGAAGGATTTGGGTGTTGGAAAACAAATCCTTAGTATGAGAATAACTAGAGATAGGAAGAATTGAAATTAACATTGTCTCGGAGTGAGTACATAGAAAAGGTGTTGAAAATATTTAATATGCAGAATGCAAAACCAGTTAGTATACCTTTGGCTGGCCATTTTAAACTAAGTAAGGAGGTGTGTCCCAAGAATCAGGAAGAAATGGTTGATATGTCTAAAGTTCCATATGCATTAGCAGTTGGAAACTTAATGTATGCAATGATCTGCAAAAGGCGTGATATTGCACATGTAGTGGGAGTTGTAAGCAGGTACATGAATAATCCAAGGAAAGAACATTGGATGGCGGTGAAGTGGATTCTCGGGTATTTGAGAGGTACCACAAATCAAGAATTATGCTTTGGTGGTTCAAATATTGCTCTACATGGATATGTTGATGCAGATATGGCGAGTGATAGAGATAACGGGAGGAGAAAAATAGGGTATGTGTTTACTATAGGTGGAAAAGATGTTAGTTGGGTTTCAAAACTGCAAAGTGTTGTTGCACTCTCAACAACGGAAGTAGAGTATGTTGCTGCTACAGAGGCTAGTAAAGAAATGGTTTGGTCACAAAGCTTTCTAGATGAATTGGGTAAGAAGTAGGAGTTGGGCAAGTTATTCAGTGACAGCCAGAGTGCCATACATCTTGCAAAGAACTCTGCATTTCATTCCAATACAAAACATATACAACTTAAGTATCATTTCATACGGTCAACATTAGAAGATGGACAATTGAAGCTGGGAAATATACACACTAGCCAGAATCCTGCAGATATGTTAACAAAAGTTGTAACCAAGGAGAAACTCAGATTTTGCTCAATTTCAATTGGTCTTCAAGTATGATGAAGAAGATGAGAAACAACCATGTCCAAAGTCGAGTCAATGTTGGGTGTGGAGCCCGATTACCTTCTTTATTCAAAGGTATCACTGCATTGGACCCCAGTTCATAATGTGGTAGCAACACCACCTGTAATATTTACGCTGTTTTTTTGGTAAAGGCATAGTTGGCTAGCTAAAGATAGAGTTGGATTCATTATCTATCAAGACAAAGGAAGCAAAGAGTAACCATAAAGATAAGTATTAGATGATCTATTGTAGTCACTATCTCTCCACATCGGCTACCTACTTGTTGAATCCTTCACCGTTACGACATGTGGACAGGCACCTCCTCCTTCGATCGGTCATCACTGCACCCCTGACTCCATTCGCCACTTTCGGAATGGACTCAGAAGCTATCGATTATTCAGCCGACCTGAATCCCTATAAGAAAATATGGTCATGCTCACATGTCATGTTGAGTTCTGGCTCATATTGTTTGTCGCCTTTCTCACAACTTGATCAACTACTTGTAATAGACCTCCTTGGGCCATCTCTGCCCTACTCATAGATCTATTTTCCTAAAGCTGGGGCTGACAACACAAAATTCTTTCATAACTTTTCCAAGGGGAGGAGGGCCAGCAATACCATTTGGAAGATGTCAACTGAACAAGGGAAGTCAACTCATACCTTTCATCAATTGGCACACTTGGGGAATACACACTTTCAGTAGCTCTTCAAAGCTCCCCCCGGAGCATCACTTGTAGAACTTATTCGAATAACCTTCCCTAGATTTGTGGATCCTGATTCTATTGAGGATATTATCAAGCCTGTGTCATGGGAGAGTTGGAGAGCACTTTGAAATGGTTCAAGAAGGAAAAAATTCCTAGGCTATATGATTGGTCGGTGGAATTCTACCTATCTGTCTTCGAAACTATTAGACCAGACCTTCTTAATGTTATCAAGGAATGCAAATCTACTCGACAAATGTAAGAAGCTATCAACACTACTTTCATTTCCTTCATACCTAAGGTGGACTCCCCTCAATCTTTTAATGACTTCCAACCCATCTCCCTTTGCAACTGTTTGTACAAGATTATGGTTAAGATCATAGCAAATCGTATAAAGCCTATCCTCTCTGATAATATATCCTTTGAACAATTTTCCTTCCCCCATAATCGAAAAATCCATGAAGCCATTGGCACCACTCAGGAAGCCCTCCATTCTATCAAGTTGAAGAATCTGAAAGGAGCCATACTCAAAATGGATCTCTCAAAGGCATTTTATTGAGTCAGTTGGCTCTATATCAGGATGCTCTTAACACACATTAGATTCCCTATCCCCTTCATTCGATGGATTATGTGTTGTATTGCTTCTGTCTCTTTCAACGTACTCATTAATGGCTCTGCTTCTAACTTCTTCCATGTAGAGAGGGGCCTCAGACAAGGATTCCCACTCTCCCCACTCCTCTTCCTATTTGTCATGGAAGGATTAAGCAAGTTGATTTCACATGAAAAAGGGTTGGGAGGCTGCAGGGCCTCAAAATCAAGGATCATTGTATCCTTACACACCTCCTTTTCATGGATGATGTGCTTATATTTCTCAATGGAGGAATTCATGACTACTATACTCTATCTGATGTAATGCAATTATTTGGTACCGCAACAGAGATGGAAATTAACTAACCAAAGTCCACCATTGCCTTCTCAGCTTGCTCTCCACAGGAACATCGTCATGCATATCTGAAGTTTCCCTTCCAAATTCTTCAGCTGGAGGAGGGTTTGAAATATCTGGGATTCCGTATTAAATCACATGGATACAAAATTTCTGACTAGACTTAGTTGGTGGCCAAGGTCAAAAAAAGGATGAACAACTAGAGCCATTGATTCTTGTCTAGGGCAAGGCATCTAGTGCTTATTAAATCCATTCTTGAATCCACTCCATTTTACTTGATGTCGCTTGCCTAGATCCCTCAAGGCATACTATCTAAATTATATAGGATCTACCACAATTTCCTCTAGAAGGGGAACAAGGAAGGGAAACCATTTTCTTGGGTCAAATGGAGTTATATTACTCTGCCAAAAAAATGGGGGGCATGGGGCCTCAAAGATCTCCCAACTTTTGTACATGCATTGACTGCCAAATTGGGATGATTCCTACTAAAGACTAAAATCCTATGGACAGAAGTGATCACTTATAAATATATTTGGCCTTATAATCTCATGGATTGGGTTCGATTACCATCATGGAACAAACACGGTAATCCGTTATTTGGAAAGTTGTCTTGTGTTCTCTCCCCATCATCAGGAGTGGATTAACTTGGTGAATTAACAATGGTACAACAATGCGGATTGGGTTCGACCCATGGATTGGATGCAACAATATATACCAACTCCGTCTGGAACTAATTGAATTTCTAAACAACAGAGGCATTGCCACAATAGCTCATATTGTGGAACAATTGAATTCGTCCATATATCAACAAGCATTGGAGACAACAGTAATTCTCAGTATCCCTGATCAATGGGCATAGGAGTGGAGGCAATACACTACTGTATTATCAGAATCACATGTTCAAACAAGGGATGAAAATGATGAATTGATTTGGGCCCCGACAACACATGGAGTATATTCACCAAAAGTGGGATACCCCATCATCCACACTGCTCATAATCCCACTATACTGGAAAATTGGTTGCGCATGATATGGAAACTTAAGGCACCCCTCGTATGCACCTCTTCATGTGGAACATCATCATGAACAAGACACCTATAGGCATTAATCTCATGAAAAGATCCTTTTAGGGCCCATCTTGGTGTGTCATATGTCATCGAGTGGAGGAAACGAATGGACATTTATTCATGTCCTGCAGAACCACTCATCAAGTTTGGGAGCAGGTACTGTCCACGTTAAATATCATTTAGATATGGGAAGGAAACAACATCAAGGAGGCATGGAATAGTCGGTGGAATGCTTTCCCCATTATGAAAATCTACAATCTTCCATTTATCATTTGTTGGAATATTTGGTTAAGAAGGAACAATATAATTTTCAACAACATGCATATCATATGGCCACTAATTATCTCTAGGATCTGCAACATCTTCAATGAAATTCCAGAGGATTAACAATCCACCCCTGCTCGATCTATCATCCATGAAGTCATTGACCATGAGCACCCATGGGCCTACTTTGATGGTTTTGTCCAAAACTAGGGGTGTGGGGGGCAGGGAATCCTACGTCATCTATCTGATACTCATTCCTTTCACATTAGTATAGGCCTCGGTGCTAGCACAAACAACTTTGCTGAGCTCATCTCGCTTCGTCATCTGTTATATTTTGCATTGAATCATAACTGTAAACACATTCAGATCTTTGGGGACTCTAAGATTGTTATCAATTGGTTCAATTTCACATCTACATGCCATGTTCATTCACTCAAGAACATTTTGGATGATGCATTGTTTTTAAAATCACAATTTGATCAGATTACATGTATTCATATTTACATGGAGCGCAACAAAATTGCGGATCAACTTTCAAAAGAGGCAGTGCATCAACCTAGGGGTGAATGGTTGATTCAGGAATAAAGACAGGAAGAGGCCTATCAGTACTATCACAAGCTCTATATAGGTCGGATGCAACAGTGGGCTGAAAGTCCCTAATTTATCATAGATTATCCAATACATAAACTAGCAAAAAAATTACAGAAATCTCAGTCTTTTTTTTAAGACACCCAATATAATTGAAACTAATTCATCATTAATATTTTCCATAGCACATAAAAATACATGTGATATAGTAGGTTGTGTTACAATGTGTTTTCAAAGCTCTGGTTCAAACACTTTGGACTAAATGGGCCTTGAAAATGAAATTTAGAAACCTAATCCTATTAAAAATAGAGTTGAAACTTGGTTATATTAATGGAAATGATTTAGATAATATTCTGGAAATTCCATTGAATGCTCTTACTTGTATGCCTACATGTGTCACAAAAATACGGTTAACATCAAAATTGAATAGTTTGAAGACTAAAATTGAGGCTCAACTTTGGACACGGAGGAATTCATGAATAGAAGATAAAATGTCATTTAGCCATTGCACATGTCAGCTTGTCTTATAATGATATGAGCACTACACTCACAAGTGTACTTGCATCTTGACATTTGTGGTTGACTAAGTTGTTATCAATTGTTTAAGTGCATATAGAGGTGATTACTATTATACTACATAAGTTGATAGCTATGTGTTTCTAATAAAATTAAATACCATTTCTCATCCTATGACATAAAGGTTTAAGCTACCTATAGCCTAAGTTATAAGCTACATAAAGTACTACTACATCCATTAATGCATGCAATGTAATAGTGAGAGCTCATTGATACTATTCAAGCCTAAACTCTATCAGTGTAATCTTAGTGAAACATGGATACTAATGATAATAAAGTAACACTGTGCTTTATTATATCATAGTTTATCTCACCAGGTCAGACCATAGTAATTCATATGGGATTAGACCTGGAGAAATATAAGTTGATTAAACTAGATGTAATCTCTAGAATATGAATTTCATTATTTTTTTTACTCTTTAATATGTCTCTCTGACATTGAATTAGCACCATTTTACGATACATTACAATTGGATGCTTCTTAAAAGGCTTGATTATATATGATACACATTATGACCAGGTTTTTTTGCTCTTGAGCTAAGTCCTAGTCCTTATATTATCTTCAAGTAATGTGAGTTCAACTCTACCTTAGGATAATAATGAGCATTACATATGTACTTCTAAAATATTATATGGAAGAAAAATTGTCACAGAATTGGGTCATGTTATGAAGAAAAAATAAACTATTACTCATTGGAAATTACTCAATGGCTTCAAAGAGGAAACCAAGATAGGAATTTAACAATTCCCTTTCTATTTCAGATCTCATTGTATTATGACAAAGAATAGAAGAATCTTGAAACTCCCGCTAAGTATATGTACACTTACTTGATGCCTTTTTATTTAATTGACATTTATTTATGT
>APFE030887719.1:27745-69968 GCA_000404065.3 Pinus taeda | reverse complement strand
TTAAAAAAAAAAATTCAGTTGTTTAGTAAATATTATATACTTTAACTATTAGAATAATTAATATACAATTTGTAGTTTACAATTTTAATTTTAGTGATTTATTTCATAAAAAAATTTAGTTTTCGTTTTTCAATAAATTGTAGAATAAAATAATGAAGGTAAATAAATCTAACAAATTTTTAGAGGGAAATATTTTCGCAAAAAATTTTGGAGGGAAATATTTTCGCGAAACTTTTTGGAGGGAATATTTTATTCTTTAAGCTATATAATATCCTTAGGAGACTCCATTTGTATCATTCAACATCTTCTATTTGAAAGGGATGGATTGTTCTGATAGTGAAGTTTCGTTTTATACACAATCAACATCTTCATCGCGTAACAACTCTATTCATATTGATGAATATAGCGGGAATTCTTCCACTATGAATAGAAAGTCAATTCTTCCACTTAGTCCCCATTCTAAAGACTATGAGAGAAGCACTGATGAAAGAGGGGATGGAGAATTTCAAATTAATAAAGAGTCACAGATTCCACTTAGTCCTAATTATAAGGACTATGAAAGCAACGGCGATGAAGAGCATGATGGTGAAGTTCAAAAGAATGGAGTGTCACGATGTCCACTTAGTCCTAATTCTTAAGACTATGAGAGTAGTAGTTTTGAAGAGCATGATGGTGAAGTTCAAAAGAATGGAGTGTCACGTTGTCCACTTAGTCCTAATTTTGAGGACTATGAGAGCAACAGTTTTGAAGTGCATGATGGCAAATTTCAAAAGAATGGATTGTCACGGTGTCCACTTAGTCCTAATTCTAAGGACTATGAAAGCAGCAGTGATGAAGAATGTGATAATGAATTTCAAAAGAATGGAGTGTCAAAGTGTCCACTTAGTCCTAATTCTAAGGACTATGAGAGCAGCAGTGATGAAGAGTGTGATAATGAATTTCAAAAGAATGGAGTGTCAAAGTGTCCACTTAGTCCTAATTCTAAGGGCTATGAGAGTAGCAGTGATGAAGAGCATGATGATGAATTTCAAAAGTATGGAGTGTCACGGTGTCCAGTTAGTCCTAATTCTAAGGACTATGAGAGCAGCAATGATGAAGCGCGGAATGATGAATTTCACAAGATTGAAGTGTCACGGTGTCCACTTAGTCCTAATTCTAAGGACTATGAGAGCAACAATTATGAAGAGCGTGATGATGAATTTCAAAAGAATAGTGTCACAGTGTCCTCTTAGTCCTAATTCTAAGGATTATGAAAGTAGCAGTGATGGAGGACAGGATGATGCAGTTAGTCCTAATTCTAATGAGTATAAAGGTAGCAGTGACAAAGGACAGGATGTAGCATCTTCAATAAGTAAACAGTCACATTTTCAACGCAATCCTAATTCAATGGACTATGAGAGTAGCACTGGCAATGCACATGAGGAAGAATATCCATTAAACATCGAGTCAAATTTTCCATTCAGTTCGAATTCTAAAGACTATGACAGTAGCACTGAAGAAGGGGAAGATTAAGAGTATCCTCTAAGTCAATATTTGAAAAGCAGAGTTGATCATAATGTGGATAACATTCCTCTTAATGATGATGGAAATCGTTATAAAAATGATGATCCAATGATGGAGATGTTGCCAAGAAATATTGTATCGAGGAGTAGGAGCAGACATTTTCGTATCAATGCAAGTTGTTCTAGTTATACAAGGGGTAGAGCAGAATATTTGACGAGAAGAAGTTCTATCAGCTCTCTCATTTCAAGTGAATGTTGCCAAAAAAATTGCTTGAAACATATGGATTTCACATTTGCATTAGAAAGCAGGAAGATATATTTGTCAATGAATAAAAGCATGCAAAATTCATATTTAGTTCGCTGCATGCAATCTACATTGTTAGGTTATGATTATCATATTATGAATTTATTATTGTGTAGAAAAGCTTTCAAAATGTTTCATTCAATTGAGAATTTTCGTCTCTCGAGAATTCAAGAAAATTTGGAAAATGATTCCACATTTTATTCAGAAGTACGTCATAAAAGACAGTTTGGGCCATTATCAAATATTGCAATGTCATGGATGAAAGATTTCTTTTCAAAGCATGGAGAATGTATGCCAAATAGAGAGACATACATATTCCAGATAATTTTTCAAGATGAGAAATCTACAACTTATACAAATAATATGCAGAAGGTGCTGAGGGACATGGCCAATTTATTACATATCAATATTTTGTGAAGATATGGAAGAAAGAATTCAATAATGTCTGTATTCCTAAGAAAACAATGATAGGGATTTGCAATACATGTGCTTCTCTTAAATAAAAAAGGGACAAATGTGAAGGCTCAGAAAGAGGTAAGCGTTCATAACTTTAATTTTTAAAATTGTATAGTCATCAACTATGAAAACATATTTCTTAATGAATTTCTTTTATGTTGTGTAGATTTAATTGTCAAAGAACTTCAGGAGCATCACGAACAACAAACAAATGAAAGGAAAAAGTTGTACAAGCATCGAAAAAAGTGTTATGATAATCCGAATAAATATTTGGGTTTGATAATTGATGGTATGGACCAGAAGAAAACACTTTTACCACATTTTGTTCGCACACCCAAAAATTTACAAGAGGAAAATTTTATTCAGTTTTCCTTGGTCAGTGGTATGGTCTTCAATGGGAAAATGTTGCCAAAGGTGTACTTCACAGCTCCAAATATTCATAATTATGCAAATCTAACCATAACCATAATTCATGATGTGATTTTCTTATTAGTCTGGTATTCTTCCTGAAGTTTTGTATCTACAATTAGACAACACATGCCGTGAAAACAAAAATCAGGTTGTTTTTTGATATCTAAACATGCTTGTTGAATTGAGAAGTTTTTAGAAGGTAAAGGTTGGTTTCCTTCTTTTTAGGCACACTCATGACCATATTGATCACATGTTCAATCGTTTTCCAGTCACATTGAGGAGGAAGGAAGTGGGAGCTTGCCATCATTAATTGAATGTATTAAGAAATCATACATGCCAGAGCCTACTTTTGAGGTGTTGGAAGTAATTGTTGACATGCGAAGGTTTATTCTGGGATCATATAGTGAGGGGAAATGCATTGAACAACTTAATGACATTAGCTTCCAACATCAATTTTGTATCAAAAAAATTGATGAGAAAACACTAATATGGGGCAAGAAGTTTTCAACTACTACAAAATGGGCACCGTCATCAGGTTTGCAATTTTTGAAGTTCATTCGAGATCATTCAATATTTGCATAAAAAATATTGTTATTACAATCAGTTGGTGAAGTTCAGAATGCACGCAGACAGAATAGAGATATAAATTATTCTGATTGCCTCGAAGAAATTAAAAAATGTATTAGATATACATATGAGTACTTTGACATTTCTGATTCAGTTTGGTGGGAGTCATTTTTCAATAATCAAAGTGATATCATTTCAACAACAACAAATGAAAATATACCTTTGAAAAATCCATTTATTTGGCTACAAAATGTGTTGAATGAACATGAGGAAGTAACCATTGTTGAACAACAACAAAGTCAAAGTATTATCAATTCTTCACAGGTAACGGAAAGAGAGATGTATATTGGTTCCAGAAGATCTCGTGCACAACGTGAAGCCATGGAAGACCTTTATAGGGGTTCAGTAACAAGATATAAGGGAGGGTTGCATGATTGCAGTGCTAAGTAGATGGAGATCCCAATGGCTATCCATTTTGGGTTGCTAAAGTTATAAAGGTCTTTACAGAAAATGAGGATGTTACAGGGGTTGAAGTACATTGGTATGTCACAAATACACACCCATTCAATGGTGTGTATAAGCTAGAGATGGTAGTTGACAAAAAAAAGGCGGAAAAAGAAAAAGAAAGCGTACAAATATAAATCGTCGCCGCACAGACATTTTACAATTGGAGGATGTTGACATACTTGTTTATGACTTCAATTTAACAAAGAGAGGAACTCTTCGCTTCAAGACGATAGAGATTCTTAAAAGGTTGTTACTAGAAGGAACAGTGTTGACATGGGAGTCTGCTGAAACCAGTCATAGATCTAGAAGAATTTTGAAACCTGGAATGTTGGGCATGCATGTGGACTCAGATATGGCACTAGTTGATGAAAGAGAAAAATATGGAACATCTTCGTCAACATCCAGTCATTCATCTGAAGATGTGATGGTGTGCAAGAAAATATGAGTGATCTTGAATAATTGTTTAAGACGGTTTATATAACTGATGTATGCATCGTATCTTCAAATAAAATTAATGTTTTCCATATGGTGTTAAATGAGAAGTTATGAAGCATTTTTATGTTGTTGGATTATATGTCTTAATTATGATAAATTTTATTGTTTAAAATATCTACAATGCAATATTAAATTAGAGATATAATGTATGTTTTATTCAGTATACAAATAATGACTTTTGAATTCATTTAGTGATGTAATTTGTTCATAATGTCATGGTTTTTTAATTTTATAGTTGAAAAATTTTCAATTTCTTTTGTATCTAGCATGTTATGGTTGAAAACATGTTAAATTTATACTTAGGAAAGAAAAATGATATTCTACCAAAAAAATTAATGTGTTTTTTCCTCATAAACAACTTTGTTTGAGAGATAAAAATTTGGTTTTATTAGCTTTTTTTAAATTTTGAAAATTGACCCCAAAAAAAAAATCATTGTTTGAGTATCATCACTTTCATTTTGAAGCTATATTTTGCACGAAAATTTCATAGTAAATTTCATAGTCACTGCCATTTTTAAAACATGTTCAAAATTGACGCCTAAAAAATAAAAACATCGTTCCAGTAGACACACTTTTCATTTTTAGCACTGTTTTTGATGTTTTTTTGGGGTTTTTTTGCCAGAGTTCCCATTTTGAGTTTATAGTTCTCATTTCAAAGTTTACATTGTTTTCAACCCAAGTACATACATAACATCTTTCAGATGAAGATAGGAACTTGACTCCCTCTTGAAGGTATGGTACCAATTCCTTTGGTATTGTACCACCCATCATCGCCAAGTTATATGTGCATTTGGAGATCCTTCTCCTCTAGGCTACTGAAGAATTCTTTGGATCCTGTTATATGGAATGAGGCACCTAAATCTAGATACCACACACTGATCCAAACTTAAACAGGAACACAACAAATTATAGATATAACCATAAATACAGAGTTGCAGCAGAAATACCACTTCATTACATTAATATCAAATACTAAAATATTCTTACACATAGAATGGAAATAAAACTAGCTCGGGCGATGGTAGCTTATCTATGAGAAGAGATGTGGTGGCTACATGCTTCTAAACTATGTTACAATGAGGCTCAAAGGCCTATTTATTATTGAGAAATAATGGAAAATCTTAAACATCCAGAAACCTTAAACCTAGGAGATGAAGCGCCAAAATTATGGGCCATGTTTGGGTAAATGAGTACATCAACTTCCCAGGGTCATAGCTTTGGCATACTGTCTTTGTTTGATGGGCATAATACCTTGTAAGAAACATGTATCCGAGGAATACAAATTTTGGGTGGTCAACATCAATTAAAAGTGCATGTTGCCCTGGGTTTCCCAAAAAATATTGTTTAGGGCCTCAAAACAGCTACGGAAGTTCAAGACTTAAAAAACTGCCAAAAATAGCAAACTGTGCTACAATTAAGGAAACTGAAAAACAGAAAGAGAGAGTGGTGGGGTCCAAGTGGAATAGGTTGGTGGCCACCAACATCCACCTGGATCATACACTCCCCATTACAGTGCTTTCAATTCATGCAATCAAGGTGAAGTGTAATTCGAATTGTGAGGCAAGTGCTTCACCTCTTGCTCCTCCTAAAGACTTCTTGTTAGACTTGTTTTGTGGACACTTTGTTGCATAGTGCTGATATTCAGGGCAGTGAAAACATTTTATCTTTCTTAATTCCTTATTTTTTCCATTGTTCTAACTAGACTCTAGCTTACTTTGGGCCTTGTCACCCTTATCTTTCTTGTCCTTCCCAGCCAAGGAAAAATTCTCTTCCTCCTCAGATTTGGATGTTACTCAATCTCTAGTGTTCCTCTAGATTTCTTCCTGCACAAAATCAGAACAAGTCTCTCCCAATTTGGAAATTTGTCCCTTCCATTTACAGAGCCTTGGTAGTTGTGCCAAGATTTTGGAAGGCATAAGAGAGCTAGGCTCACTAGTTCTAAAGAGGGAATATTTTCTCCAACTCCTCCAAGCTCATCTCGACACTGTGTTAACTTGGAGACTTAATGTGGAATAGTTTCACCTTTCTGCATGTGAATGTTTCTGAGCTTGTCCCTCAGTGGCAATTTCCTAACATCACTACCATTTTTGAATAGGTCAGTGAAGGTGTTTCACATAGAAAATGAAGTCTCTTTTCCATGTAAATTGAGACTATGTTGTCTTTCACACCCTCCAAGGCAATCCTCCTAGCTTTTGCAATATCCTTCTTCCACTGAGCTAACAGTTGCACATACGATGTTGTTGGTTTTGGAATGTCAGTTTTGGTGTACAACACTCCATTATAATTGACTACAACTTCCATCATGTCCTTCCAAGCTATGAAATTCGAGGTTCTCTCAAGGGCACACTCCAATCTCAATCCGTTGAAAGACATTTTCTTGCATGGAATAAAAATTGCTTCACTAATTTGCAAACCAAAATCTCTGAAGGAGAAGATCTATTGATTAGTTTCTAATGTGATTTATGCATTGGTAACATGTAGAATTAAATAGAAATTTTCTACTTCTGATGAATTCGAACTAAAATCAATATATTACAAACCTCCTCTATTATTATGCAGAATGGAAATCACAATTTGGAAACACATGCAACCACGAAAACCACAAAAACGAAATGATTTATAAGGAACCAAAATGGTGAAAACCCCTTCGCTTGTTTTCATTAATTATATGAGAATGAGAAACTATTGCAATGTCTTGCTTTGAATCTAAAGCACACCCTACATTGTAAACCTGTTCTCTTGCTGATTGTACTGCTCTGGACAACACTTAGCCAATTCAAGGCCCCATCTTGATCCTATTTCCTTGCACAATCCTGGAGGAAATTAGCTCCTAAAAGATTGAAATTTTGTCCTATTTTCTTATGCAATTCACAAGGAATGATTCACCTGTTCAATGCCAAGATCTGTATACTCAACTAGTATACAGTTGACAATTACGTTGTGCCTTTTCCTCCACTACATCTAGGCTATTCGAATTCCATTCATGTCTAGGATATTTTTAGTTGATTAACTAGTTTAACTGAGAGAGCACTGAGTTAACAAGAGTTCTACTACTTAATTGACCTTCCACTGGCTCAACTAAGGACTTGAGTTTAGTTAGTCGAGTTGAACTAAAAATAATTGAATTATATTACTACATTTTAGCAATCATCACATGCACAACTCTACTGCTAGCCTATAACTAGTAGACAAGTTAACTACCATCCAAGTCATCCTATTGCTGTGGAAAATCGAATTACTAAATTTGGCTAAGGCACAAGTCAAATTTATCCTTTCTTGCTACATTTTCTAACACAAACTACTAGGTAAAAATGGCTTATGGGAATGAACAAGGCGAGTGTTGTTCCCTAAGTATCTCTTCTTTATTTAGGGCTCTTTACTTCTTTATTCATTGAATGACCAGATTATACCTCTAGACAAGGCCCACAATAGGCATTTTTGTGACTAGGAAGGTATATATGGATATAGGTGTTCCAATGGGTATTTCTCAGTTATGAGAGTAGATCCTAGTACCCATTTTGATTTCATTCCCAAATATGAAGTTATATTGGGCATCCAATGATTTTGGTTTTGAATCTCTTAAAGGCATAACACCCCCTACTACTATATGCTACCTATAAATATGGATATTCTACATCTACTATTTATTTATGAAACATGTTGATCAAATGGATGCTTGCAATGGCCCTTATGAAGTGACCCTTAAGATCTATCCTCAAATGCAAGAGGCAAGTAGAGAACCGAACAACTATTCTTTGTCAATTTTGCAATAGGGAAAAATATTCTTCATCAAATAGTTGAAATTAAAGATGAGCCCAATCCTTAGGCTTGGGCACTGACCTCATAGACACGTATGATAAATGTAGGGTATCAAATATTGCACATGATGTGTATGACAAAGTGTAAGAAGTGTCACATAATGGAATACCATGTTTTCTAGGAATGCATTGAACGGTTTCCCCAATGAGGCCTTGGAGTTCTTCAAACTTCTAAAGGATTTTGAAGCCCCCTTGCACAAATTATATTTTTGGTGTTGTGCTTAAATTTCTATAGCAATCAAACGATGGTTTGCAACCACATCCATTCTAGGAAATGTTACCTTACCTATGTAACTTTATGTTCAAAAACAAGAATTTCCTATCTCACATGTGCACTACACCAAAAAAATCATGAAAGCAGATCTAAGCCTATGTGCAACATAAATTCCACGATCACTATCAAAGGATTTGAGAGAAACCTCATGAATTCTAGCTAGAGCAATTGAGAAGATTGTATATTCTACATTAACAACTTGGAGCCTCCCTCGATTTACTGATCTTTCTGTAATAGTTACAACTAGCTCAACCTTACAATATTCAGATCCAACCATAATGAAATGAATAGGAGGTTTGCCCTTTCAAAAAAAAATTGCTCCAAGGTTGTATTGGATTAACCTTAAAAGACAAAAATCTTCTGTGGGGCATGCTGAGGAGTCATATGTCAAAAGACATGATCTACGTTATCCCCTTACATAGGTTTTACAAAGTAGTGCAAAATTACCAGTGTCTTGTTTTTCTAATTTTGGTTGTATCACAATTGACTCAAGTTAACAAGGGTTGAAGGAAAGATATGTAAATAGTTTACAAATAAAGAAAGTTTAAAATTTCAAGAATTTATACATTTCTTAATAATAGTTCATATTACACAAGAATTTCTTTTCTAAAAGAGGGAGCTCAATACAGGCTTCTCTAGATATATTCAAAGTAAGAGAGAAATTGGCTCAAGTTGTTTCTTAGTAAGATAATAATGCATACTCTAATTTTCTAGAAAAACCAAGTTCCAACTATGGTGAAAAATGTGCCCTTCATTGTATTTATGGAGTAGTTGAAACTACACTTTCATATTTCATTGAGGTCTTTTTACAAGTATCAGGGAATTTTGAGGATAAGCTAGTTGGTGGGAACTTTGAACAACCTATTCAAGTTGACGAGATTTTCATTAACATGAATGGACTTAATGATGTTGAATTTTCAAGTTATTTATCTAAAAATGAGTTTGTTGAACAAATTATAGCTAGCATTGTTGATGCAGGTGTCTCTAAATGGTAGTTGAAAGGAAAACATAATGCAAGAAATTGGAATAAAAAAAAATACGAGAATTCAAATGAAACGAAATTAGTTGAAATGGATGTTGCATGTAGCGCACCTATGCTTGTAATATCATCTGAAGACAAGCTTAAATTAAATAAGGAACTCAGGACCAAGAAAGTAATTGGAACTTATTTAGCAGAACCCGAAGAATCAAAAGAAGCGAAAGGAAATTAACATATAGTTTTGGTTTAGATGCTTGTATAAAAGATTATTCTAACCAAAGAAATATGAAAACCTATGTTTATGAAAGGGAACATATATTTGGGACTTCGCTACTAAAAAGAAGGAAAGGGTTCGAGATATAGAAAACCTACATAGGATTTGCAAGAGCTAGCTAGACAAAACCATCATTATTAATAAATCAAGCATAATTATCTCTAATCTGTTAAAAACAAAGGAAAATGACAACACTCAACTCTTAAGCATTCTTAGGTTCTTTGTGACACATTTTAGGGAAAATTGGGTAATAAAGGTAGTGGATGGTTACAACATACAAGAAAAAATGGGCAAGAAAAAGTGGCTCAATTGGTGAAAGGAATGGAAAATCAACAACCCAATGCTTTCCTACAAGCATGTTCACTTCATTGTGTGTACTTTCCTATAAGTAGCTTTAGTTGCTTTAATTCTAAACTTGTAGAACCTTTCCAAGCTTATGAACTATTTATACTCCATTTGTAAAAGTAATAATTGATACTACCATTACAAAACAAAGCAATGAAAGTTAAAAGTGTTATATGCTTATACAGTGCAATGGTAACTCACAAGTTATATATGATGTCTGTGTTGAAAATTAAATGCATAGTTATTTGTTTGTCATTATAAGAAATTAAAAAGGTAAATAAAAGGCCTATCAACATCTTTTACACATTGGGTCTAGCTC
Source organism: Pinus taeda (assembly GCA_000404065.3). Taxonomy (NCBI): domain Eukaryota; kingdom Viridiplantae; phylum Streptophyta; class Pinopsida; order Pinales; family Pinaceae; genus Pinus; species Pinus taeda. Next base: position 59,717 of record APFE030887719.1, on the reverse strand, counting down.
AAGGGTGGACAATTGCAAGAAATTTCCGTGTAGATATGCCTATGGCTTGGTGGAGAGTGGTTTTCCTTTCTTTGGTTTCTAATAGGCTATTATGAAATAGATAAGTATGAAAATATATTTCTATTAATGAAATGATATTTTCATGCAATATTTTATAACTAATGTTAAGCTAGAATTATATAAGCTTTTTGCAAAATTAATGTAGGGCTTTTAGATTTGGTTCAATAAAGGTTGTGAATAATTGTTGGAACAAGAAGGGACCATAATGCATGTTCCAACTAGGAATATTAAAGAGCCTTTGAGCGATCATAAAGTTTGAGAGTCATTTGGACTATTGTGAGTTGTGAGTATCATAAATATTGTATACCTCCACTATAATTTTGTTGGGCTAGAGTTATTCACTATGTGAAGAAGGAAATATCTCTCTCACTCTCTCTCTCTCTCTCTCTCTCTCTCTCTCTCCATATGCATGCTTATAGGCATGTACAATAATTCTCCCCAATTGAAAAATCTCTCTCTCTCTCTCGATATATATATATATGTATTCTTCTCTATACACATGCATGCTTATAGGCATGTACAATAATTCTCCCCAATTGAAAAATACTCTCTCTCTCTCTCTCTCAATAATTCTCCCCAATTGAAAAATCTCTCTCTCTCTCTCTCTACATATGCATTGTTGGGTTCCAATTGATGATGTCAATTAGAGTTTAATTTAATGTCAACCTGGGAAGGTAAACTTAGAAGCGCTTATCTAAAATATATAGATTTATAAGGATTCCTAATTTGTCCAAGATCTTAAAGTCCCCTTACAAGAACATATTCATTAAGACCTCTTTCAATAACTAATCAAACCTAGATCTAACAATTGTTTGAGATCTATGGTTCTCTTACAAGAACATATTCTACAAGATCTCTTCTAACATTAGAACATCTAATAAGAACTTAAAAGCCTAGATCTAATAATTGTTTGAAATCTTACGGTTCTTTTACAAGAACACTTTCAAATAAGACTCTTACAATATTAGAACATTTAACAAAAACTTGAAAACTAAAATAAAACAAAAACATAAAATAAATTATACCTAAAATAAACAAATAAGCATGCAAGTGAGGCCATGGGGGCCCTCCATAACTCCACAAGAACACCACTTCAACGGAGACTCAGATGTAGAAACAAAATTGAAGTATGATCCTTTATTTCAAAATCTCCATTACAAATCAACTCTAAGATTACAACTCTAAGCTTCTAAGATTACATACTCCAAAATTCTAAGATTACAAAAACTTCAAGATTACAAATGGAGGAGATTGTACTCCTATTTATACAATGGGATGAGTAACAAACTCATAATGATCATCCACTAAAATCTCTCAACCATCTAGACACATAACCCCTTTTTGTCCTTGATTTTCTCCAAGAGGTTTATCTCTTCAAATTCTAACGCCTTTTTGTCCTTGATTTTCTCCATGAGGTTTATCTCTTCAAATTCGAATTTGATCATTCAAGGCCACATAGAGGTGTCTTGGAAGCTTCCTTGGCACCTACACATGTCACAAAAACAACCCACTTTCCATATATAAAGTAAAATATATTATTTTCTAATATTTAATCAAGAATTTCTCTCAAAAATGCATAAAAATAAATAATATTTGGAGAATATAAATGAGACCCATTAATGGTGAATAATAGGGAAAATGGAGTGACAAGGTGGTGAATAGTGAGTGATATAATTGAAGCATAGGTAAAAAATGTATGGTAATGAGTGATATTTGTATGGCATTTTTGGAGCCCAACATACTCCCCAACTGAAGCTCTTGCATGTCCTCATGCAAGCTACTACAATGACTTATTTGATTTGATTCTTAGATGAGCTTCCTTTTACAAGATGTTTGGTTCTTGTGTAACAACCATCTTTCAATCATGGACTTCCTTTTAACTTTGCACATGTTTGGTTAACTTTTTATTTTCGCAAAGCATTTACATATTTTAATGATTGGTTCTTGTGTTACAATCATTATTTACTTTGTTGAGATCTCTTTTTAATGATTGGTTCTTGTGTTTACAATCATTATTTACTTTATTGAGATCAATAATTTTAAGAAGTCATTTAATATGCTCATCATTTGGTAGTAGTTTTTATTGTGGGAAGACTATGTGGGTTAAGATGTATTATGAAAGAGGGAAAAAAATGAAGTGTGAAATTCCCCCCTCCCCAACTAATGGTTTTTGGCAATTTTTAATGAGAAAGGGAATAGTGAAATAGTGGAATATTTCCCAAATATCATCATTTTAGCATCTAAAAAGAATTTCAAGATTAAAGGTTAGAAAACATCATACCTTACTTACCTAAAGAAGTGGATGAATCATGCATGTTTCGTTGTTGCAATTCTAATCTGAAGCTTCTTCTACAAGTTGTGGATAAAAGATGGATCTGTATTGTCGTATCTACAACTGGATAGTCAGATTCACAAGTTGTGGATGAAAGATGGATTTGTATTATCGTATCTGCAACTGGATAGTCTGATGAATCTGATGAGTCTGCTAAATATTGTTGAAAATATATAAGACTTGGAAGGTATAAAAAATATATAAGTTACATTTTCCTCCCCCAACCTTATTTATTGACTTGTCCTCAAGTCATTACAAACTGAAAAAAAATGAAAGGAAATTTGCTTCATCTGCTACAAAATATGGGTCTTCAAGTCTTCAACGGTCGATGGCACAAATCTTACTATGTGATGAAATGTGCTGGTGTCGAACATAGTAAGAAGTTGTTGACTTAGTGGCCATTAATGAATGCCACTAGCCAACACGAGATCTCCCACCATTGATTCCAATGGGAGTCAAGATGCCTAACACATCTTTGTAGGTACGAATGAATTTGTTGTGGTTGAGTCACCTATAAGATACAATGAACAAGGGATATTAATGTACTCCCAATGTTCATTGGCAAGAGTACTTGCCATTAAGGCATGCAAGCCTCTAGGTGTTTTTACAAAGATCATTAGACTCTAGGACTTTGACTCAGTGATATGTAGAAGCAGGATTTTATTGGTGAAAGAGGAAAATGGTGGAAAAAGAAGGAAATGGAAATCACAAGGAAAATGAAAATAAGTGAGCTTTTTGTAAGTGAGCTGCTTGTTTTATTTTGTGGGTAAGGGGTGAATGAAAACAAGTAGATTTGACTGCATGATTGAAACTTGCTGGGAAGAATGGATTTTGGCTTTCTTTGAGGACTGATTGGGATTTACAATTTTACAAAGGGAATAAGAGACTGGTTGTAATGAATATGGACTTATTCACATGATTCATCATAAAATTGATCTGTCGGAAGTCCAACTATTGACAAATTAGACTCCTTGAATGATCATCTGATTAACGCAAACCTGCAAAAACTTGGCATTCACAAAACATAAATATATCCAAGCAAAAGTGATCAATTTCTACTTGGTTTTTTTTATGAAAAAAGATAAACACCAATGGAACAGATTTAAATAAAATAAAATGTATAAGTTAGCCCAATTCCATGATTTTTTTACAAATCCATTGTCAAATATGAAATGAGTATAATTAATTCCCTTCTTATGTAAATAAAATTCAATTTCGTTGCAATTATGCAAATCCAGACAATAGTCGAAATTGTTTCATGATTTGCATCGATGACATCAAATTTCACATATCGTCGTTGATCTTGTAATTGCCAAAATCTGCATCATTTAAAAATTTGCAAGAGTTTAATACAAATGCATCAAATAAAAATAAATAAATAAATAAAACAAAATTAATAAAAAAACTAATTGTTACTCCTTGTTGAAAGTTTCGCCATGTGGTGATTTATGTGCTTTTCCCATCAATGGAAATCATCTGTCTAAAAAAATGTTATGATATTGCACTTGCATATTCTACATTTGATTCCATTTTTGCAGCTATTTCGATGTTGCAGCTATATCTCATCCAGCAGTCCTGATAATTAAAACAAAGTTGTAGTGGCTATGTTTTTGCTCGATGAAATTAAACAAACTATGTCATGGCTAAACAGTAGCAAAAAAATTAGTGGAAGCTTCTGATCATTAAAATTTTTGAGCTAATTTTTGTAGTTTTGTATGGATTTCAACCCTAGAAAAACTCACAATCAATCCCATAAATAGAAAAGTGTTAATTTATAACGTTTCTCCCACTGTCTCAAGCTAGAATTTTAGCCACGAAAATCAGATTTGGCCACAAGGAAAATCAGATTTTGGCGCAATCTGTCAAATTAGGCTCGAAAGAAACCCAATTTTCTCCTAAACCGCTGAAAATTTCAGGAAATTTCTCGCAAGTCACATAATTACCCCCATTTCAGAGAAAACCCATGTCTCAATTTTTTTTTTTTTTTTAATTCATCCTGGTTTGTGCAAAAAAACCCATTTTAAAATCACATGTTGAGACTGGCGCGATTTTGTGAAGCTTTTGGCAACAGAAATCAATTGGTGTGCGTGGTGATGGAGTGAGACATATGAAGGTAAAGAATTCAAAATTAAGAAGCACAACCCCAAAAGTAACGCTGTCAATGGGTATAGAGAGGGTTTGCACTAGAAGTATAGCCACACCCCTAACCATATTACCCAAACAACAAATGCCGCAAAACCCATTTAAAAACAAAGAAAATTCATCCGTCTGTAATAGAAAAGGCATACTAACAGGAACATGACCACTGTGACAACAAATACAAATAAAAGGCATTCAAAGAAAACGCCCCCAATTTTTTCTAGTTTGAATCGGAGGATTGTTCATCATATATGTGAGTGGTGATTGTAGTTATTGATGATGATGAAGAAGAGCTGTTGTTTGGGATAATTACCAGAATAACAACCAATAGGATGCAGATTGAGACAGGGAACACTATTATCACGATTTGTTCTCCAAGTCCATCCAGTATGCTTCTCCTATTCATTTTTCCTTTGATAATTGCAATCAGCCGAAACAACACAATTGTAGTTGCATCCCGAATGTGTATGCCTTCATTAAATGTTGAGAAACTGTTGGCCGCCTCGAAATGCATTAGTCTTACCAGGTGACCTTTTGCGGCAGATTTTGCTAAAGATATAGATATTGTGGTATTTGTTATTCTTCGGATATTTATAAGTCGCACCCTAGCATTTTAAATCATAACCAATGACCCGAAAATGTTTTGGGCTTTGTGTGAGAGAGGTCACTAGCAAATCGAGATAACATAGATCCTTATCACCATAAAATCCTACCACCATTGAGAGAAATCGTTGTTTTGTAGAAGTGAATCCCAAATTTAATTACAGATAAGGCAAAATAGTGGGTTGAGGCAGATTTCTTGCAATTTCTATGGCTTCTGTTATGGGTTTTAACGAATCCTAAACCAAAATTCCAAAGCTACCACCACTGTCACCGCCCTCTTCCCATCTCTCATCCTCTATATCTCCACTTATCTCGAACGATTTTCATCAAAAAAAATGGGTTAGCTTAAAAAGTTTTTTTTTTTTTTAACTGAAACTTAAAAAGAGTAAGTTTTATCTAATTTTTTTTTTTTTTTAAAGATGATGTTTCAGTCATTTACAAAATTCTTTATTGTCATATCGAAAATCAATTTTCCAGCAAAAGTATTTTTATTTGAAATAAATCAATTGATTTTCTGATCTTTCTGATCGCACGAAGCGCAGGAAGAGAGCATACTAATCTCTTGATTTTTTTTATTGATGCAGGTTAGCATGGATGGATAAAACACAATTAAGACTTATGACAAAACCTTGCATTATCTACACTCTTTCTGCAATGTCACGGGGGCGTTTAGACTCTCGGAAGACAAGGCTTTCTGATAATCAAGCTCCTAGCTCACCCGTGATACAGAAACAAGACATAGAAATGCAAAGATATGGCATTAAATTTATTCATGATGGTTTATTTTTTGAAAACAAAACTAAAAACTTCTAATGATAACAACTTCTAATGACTTCTAATGAGATCTCATTTTTTTTTTTTCTAATCTATTCTACATTAACTTGAAAGATGTTTTATTTTCTAAGTAAAAGAATGCTTCCAATGGAGCCATCTACGGACTACAAATTCGAACATGCTCACATCAAGATTTAAAAATTTTACATTAGGTTTTACCAGTATGTGAGTAACCTGTCTTAGAGTTGGCTCAAGGTTATTGTCCTTGCTCTCCAAGAAGTACCTATTCAACATTTTCAAAGTCCTCATCTGTAGATGGATTAGTGAGAAATGGGGGGTTTAAAATAAAAACTGGATTTAAATTAACTATGTGCGAAAATAAAAAATGCTCCAAATTTTGAACTCCTTTATGAACCTGCAGTCACCAAGTTCCACAGATTAGTCCATAAAAACAAATGCATAAAATAATTACTAAATCCTTCTAGTTGCACTTCCGCAGCAACGGCACCAAAATGTTGGGTCTAAAATGCATATGCAAATTAGAGCTTAATTTAATGTCAACCCGAGAAGGTAAACTTAGAAGTGCTTATCTAAAATATATAGATCTAGAAAGATTCCTAATTTGTCCAAGATCTTAAAGTCCCCTTACAAGAACATATTCATTAAGATCTGTTTCAATTACTAATCAAACCTAGATCTAACAATTGTTTGAGATCTATGATTCTCTTACAAGAACATATTCTACAAGATCTCTTCCAAAATTAGATCATCTAATTAGAACTTAAAAGCTGAAATGAAGTAAACCTAGATCTAATCATTATATGAGATCTTATGGTTCTTTTACAAAAACACTTTCAAATAAGATCCTTCCAATATTAGAACATTTAATAAAACTTGAAAGCTGAGATCAAACAAAAACATAAAATAATTTATACCTAAAATAAACAAATAAGCATGCAAGTGAGGCCATGGGGGACCTCCATAACTCCACAAGCATACCACTTCAATGGAGACTCAGATGTAGAAGCAAAATTGAAGTATGGTCCTTTAGTTCAAAATCTCCATTACAAACCAACTCTAAGATTACAACTCTAAGCTTCTAAGATTACATACTCCAAGATTCTAAGATTACAAAAACTTCAAGATTACAAATGGACGAGATTGGACTCCTATTTATACAATGGGATGAGTAACAAACTCATAATGATCATCCACTAATCTCTCTTTAATTCCATAAATCTCTCAACCATCTAGACACATAACCTGTTTTTGTCCTTGATTTTCTCCATGAGGTTTATCTCTTCAAATTCGAATTTGATCAGTCAAGGCCACATAGAGGTGTCTTGGAAGCTTCCTTGGCACCTACACATGTCACAAAAACAACCCACTTTCATATATAAAGTAAAATATATTATTTTCTAATATTTAATCAAGAATTTCTCTAAAAAATGCTTAAAAATAAATAATATTTGGAAAATATAAATGAGACCCATTAATGGTGAATAATAGGGAAAATGGAGTGACAAGGTGGTGAATAGTGAGTGATATAAGGGAAGCATAGGTGAAAAATGTATGGTAATGAGTGATATTTGTATGACATTTTTGGAGCCCAACAAGTTGTCAAATGAAACTATGAAAGACTGTTGTTGGTTTATCTCTCTGCGTGACATTTTGTCGAGAGCCTTGAGAATATTTCCATCTATCAAGTTTAGCTCAACAATGTTTCACAAATAAAGTGCATATATGTTTCTTTCATAAGATAATATATGCGCAATTGAAATATATGATCTCTTCAATTATGCTTGAAAAATGACATTGAGAACAGACGCTACAAACAATTGCAATTACATCTAAAGGTCCACATTCATTGTTGGTGATAGTAGGTTCCTATTCCAATGTTTCATATCTGTTACAACCTAAACGTGTGGTGATTTTTAAATTTTTCATAGGTATGATAACTAGCAATTCCACTAGGGAGGACATTCTTGTAGGGTATGTTCAAACCTATTACCATTAAAACATGGCAGCCATCATACACCTTGTTCATGGTAAAGAGAAAAATTGCAACCAATGTTGTGGAGATTTTGTATGGAGATTGGAATCAATGGATGTGTCAGTTTAAAAGGATATTATTGATAAATGGACTAAAAGTGATGCTCTATTCATACATGTTGAATATAATATCATAATTGAAGTTCCAACAAATTAGTTTATGTTCTGAAGGAGGTTGTAATGTGGAGCACAAGATGGTTGTAAACAATCTTCATACCCTCTCTTTTGACACTTGATTGGATAGAAGATATCAACAATTCTAGTTATTTTTGGTTGAAGAAATCCTGGTACATCAACTCTAAGAGTGGCTGCTACAAATTCATTAGTCAAGAGAGAATTGCATATCAATTTCTCATAGTTATCAAGAGAACAAAGATTAACATAATTTCTCAAATAAAACTAGTGATGAGAACACTCAAAGCAATGCTTGGAGCATGATGCAAAGATCAAGATTCAAGGAGGAGAAACAAGTGCGAGGATAAATCAAGAAAGTAGCCCATACTAGACATAATTTTTAATTCAAGTTAATCTATGCATTACAAAAATGATAGATATGATTGACATAAACCAAACTTCCCTTAATATGGATAATAAAGCATTAAATGCACCATAATGATAAAAGGCGTATGACACATTCTTCTTACTTTATTTCACTAGAAGATCAATCAAATAAAAAATGTAATGAAGCTCTAAAGGCATATGAAAATAATGATCATAATTTTAATGAGATGGAATTTAAAAAGTCTGTTGAGGTTATAGACTTTTTCAACTTGAAAATAGATGAATATGAGAATGTGGTTCCAAGGAGAGAATTGGAAATGAATGGACCATGTGAAGTTGGAAGGACAAACCAAATCATTTCAAATCCCTACGTTGGACTACAAATAGATAGCAAGTTGTGTGTGTGTGTGTGTGTGGAAGAGTTGCTAGATAACTAAATTTTGGAGAAACTTGATTCAAAATTTCCAGAAAAGAGAGAAAAATATAGAGAGGAAGAGGAGAAAAAGAAAGATAGAGGAGTAGAGAATAAAAATAGGTAGATACATAGTACAAAACAAAGCCAAAGAGAAAGAAGAACTCATAATTCAAAGTCCAAGTAAACCAGCTAAGTAAATTTGTAATCTTGTTAGGGTATTGATGTATCCTTTCAAGTAGTAGCTTGAAAAAGAATAGGTTGAAGCTTCTAAGAAGAGGGAGTGGGTGCTCCCATCAAGTTATAGATTGCAAAAGAAAAGATATGTTGAAGCCCCATGTGGGTAGAAGCCTACAAAAATATATGTAAAAGAAGGGGCGGTTGCTTTCCTTTACCTCACAAAAAAAATTTGGTTTTCTCCGTTTATGGGTTTCCACTTATATTTCGTGTCTACATTTGTTTGATGTGTTGCTTGTATGTTTGATTTTGAATTCATGGTTAATTTCTAACTCTACAAATTGTTAAAGAAAAGGAAATTTTAAAAGTTTGTTGAAACAATTTTAAATTGGTTATTACTAAAAGACGCAATTATTGATTCAACCCTTGCTCAGTAATTTCCTAGTTTCCAACAATTGGTATCAGAGAAGGTTCTTTCTATGTCATATTAACAGCTGGAAGTAAGATCTAACTCATAGAAATGGCTAGTGAGGAAGGATGTTAAACAAATAAAGCTCCTTTATTTATGTAATATCCCCAATTTTGATTTTTTACATTAGAGACAATTTTGGAAAGATGAGGCATTTCTGGCATTGGGACTTAGGAGGGTTAAAAGGAAAATTGCGGCTCTAGTGGAATGTGGGGGCCACAAGAGAGAGAAATTTGACCCAAGGAGAGAACTCATACACTTGGAGGAGGAGGTGTGCATTAGGAGAGAGAAAGAGAGTTGGGGGCACCAAGGATAGAGAAGGGAGGCCAACAAATATAAATAAGGAGGCATTCATTTTGATTTTTTTGACAATTTTACTTTTGAACATAAGTTTCCTTCAGTTGTTTAGCCAAGTCAACCAGTGTTGTTTAGCAAAAAAAATCCAAAGCAGTAATTCCACCTCTACCTTCAATGAACTTTGAGTGTCACCCTAGGAGACTAGAGAGAAATCCATCCCTAGTCTTTCTAGAGCCACATTGCAGATCATTTCAACTAGTGCATGCTTCACCTTGAGTGCATAAGAGATATTCATGGGGCTTATGGAGCTAGGAAAAGGGGTTGTTTGGTAGAAGCCTTTGCAGGAGAGACATATACCTTGGGGGTAGCACTCTCAATGTATTTTGCAGGGTTGGAAGTGGAGTATTTATTGAGGGATGAATTGCATCGTTTTGGGCTTGCGTAGGGGTCACTGACAAAGTCTTATGCAAGGGTTGAGCGAGCATGATATTAGAAGAGATAAGGACCAGAGGAGTTAGGGATATCTAGAGGGAAATTTCAGCAGGATTTTAGGAGGCCTGGAGTGGTTGATTGGGAGTGTTCTACAACATATTCCTTCCAGTAGTGTGCATTGGTAGCCTTGCTGGTAAATTCACATTAATTTGGGGTCTTCAGAGCCATCAGATTCAAGCCAAGACCCTTACTAGTTTTTTTTGGGTTTGGAGGGAGGAAGTCACTCTTAATTTTGCATAATGTTTTGAGAAGGTTTGAGCGTTGAAATCTTAGTTCCATTTCAGTAGCCAATAGTAGTAATCTTTTGGGCCAATGCATGAATTTTTGGTGGAGGCATTTTAGCACTTAGGCATCTGACTTTCGACCTGGGTTATGCTTTTCTTGTTGTAGCAAGCCCACATTCTTATTTTTATGCTTATATGTACTCCATCCCGTTCATAATTAATAAAATGGATGAGGAAATTGGTGTATATTCTCTTTGTTTTAATCTTTTTGTGTTTGTGTTGCATATCCTAGTTGTTGTTGTAATGCATGTTTTGTTAATCACTTAAAATTTCCAATTCAGAATATTACAGTGGTATCAGAGCATGAATCTAGCCAGTCGTAGGTTATAATTCTTAATCTATTTTAGGAGAATAATTGTTGCAAATAATTAAAAGTTGTTTCTTCAGGTGCCAAAATTCTTCAAAAAAGTGGTTGAATATCTCTTATTGAATCTAAGATTAGAGGATGAAATCTCATAGACCTTAAGGAGACCAAGTTCCACAGTTGTTGCACTCGTAAATGGGGTTGAAATCTGATAAAATGGGTTGATTCGATCAAGGGGACAAGTTACAAAAAAATTATTGAAGACAAGTTGCTACTTAAAAAGGGTCCAAACCTTTCCTTATTTCCATTCCTTGGTGCTTATTCGAATTGTTGATCTAGGGTATTATTTGCTTGGTTTATATTTTAGTTTGAGGATAAGCATTGCTATTATTAGTTACCAATATTATGGGTTGTGAATTCTTCATATAAATACCATGTTTATGCTTATTTAAGACTAACTGGTGGGTGTTGTTCATTTCCTAAGTTTTACCAGTCATCTATAACTATGTATCCAAGGGGAGTCTAATAATATTATTTGTTGTTATATTTCTCTTACTATTGTTGAATATGCTCTTTTAGTGGGGTTAAGTTCCATATTCATTTTGAGGATAGTTATTCAGCCCATAGACAGGCTAAATCCATCTCTTTTTATTTCCAGGACTGTGTTTTTCCATCAAAACTAAGGATCAAGTTGTTGTAGCAAAGAATTATGGGTTTATCATTGGATGGGATATTGCTATTCTGAAGATTATAATGGGTTGCTAAAGTTGTATTAGGTTTTTATTTAAATCTCATTGAGTAATGTAATTGCCCCAAAGATGTTAATATAATAATTAATTGTTTGTCATATTAGTTACTTCTATAAGTTTTTTACCTTATTTTCCAATTGTTGACAAAAGCTTGAAATTCTCCTTTCTAACTTGGGTAGAAAATGTGACAAATATTTGTGTAATTTATTGGAGGACCAAACCTTAGCTAATTTTTTATGGTGGACAAAATACCAATACCTGAAGATAAGAATTTAACTGGAGATCTCTTATTGAAGGTTCTCATAAATATCTACCAGATTAAGTCTCTCATTGAGACTGAGATATTCATGTGAAACATATTCCCTTTTTAGAAGCAGAATTCATTAATATGAATTTCATCATATGATCAATATATATCATTATGCCAATTTGTGTGATTCTGAGCAAGTTCTTTCGTATAGACCCGATCATTTCATTGAGTCTATTTGTGCCTTGTGTCTTATTATATAAGCCCTATGATATTTACATAATGGTTATGTTGGGGTAGAGTGCATGTTGTGATTAAGAAAGATTGCTACGAATTGTTATAGTAGTATGTATAACATTTCTTTTATATTTTCATAGCCTTGTATATGTTGTTTTTAGTACAGTGTATTGCTTACATGGTTAAGCGGTGTACCTTGTAAAGTGTTTGTTAAAACCTCTTAAAGGTGGAATAAAAAAAGAATTATCATGGATGATCCATCAAGGATTTGGGATGACTTGGACAAGGGCCAATAAAGGTTGGATGAGTCATTAAGACAACTTGTAGCCATCAGTGCTAACCCTCGCACTAGAAAAAATTTGATGAGGATATTTTTTAGGGGTCCAAATCTAGAAAGGATGAGGAGCCAAATCAAAAGAAGACTCTTGAACCCCCAAGAAAGGGCATAAATAATATGAGAAGAAAGAAGATATGTTTCACATGTTAGGAACCAGAGATGTCAGATCACAAATGTAAAAGAGATAGAAAAGTAGATGAGACTGCAAAAATTGTAGAAGAACAAGAAATGGAAAGGAAATCAAGTCAGTTGATTGTGGAAAGGGAAGGTTCCATGGTTTGACAAGATTTGCATGAAGAATGATCTAACTTGCATAATCGCGAGGAGGGGTATGACCCTGAAATCCTGAACTACATCAGGAATATCAAAAGTATACTCTTATGATAGTGTTAGATGAGAGGGTTTCTTCTACTAACACTAAATCCATTAACTTTCATGAAAACAGCTTTAAGGAGAGTGAGTAGTTCTGTGAATTTGTCGACAACATCCCACCTATGCATATAGGTTTGATGGTTGAAAATGGTGAGAAATAATTTGATTCCATGTATGCAGAAAACCCAAAATAAGACACTCGGGAAGATTTGAGAGATGAGCCATTGGTGGCGATCCAACTTTAAAAGCACTCAGAGGTGTAAGGACATGAGGAGGATGATATGCATAGTATGAATGTTGGGCCATATTCAGAGAGCCAATTGAAGGCTCAATTTAGAGCAGTGTTCGAGGGAGTTGTGCATCCACCATTGAGGCCAATCATTGATGAGATGCAGACAGATGCAGAGACAACCAACAGGGCTACAGTTCCTTCAGATGATAACTACTAGCATAATATTGATAATTTTGAGGACATATCTTATGTCGTTGAAGAACAAGATCCAGACAGTCTAATCCACCATCTTACAGTAGAATAGTCACATTGAAGAGATTAGAATGAAGTGTGTCAAGTTAGCAGACAATTTTCCTAGTGTTGAGGGATGGTTGAGGCTCATAGTATGGCAGCAAGAGGAGTATACCTCAGAGATACATAGCAGCCCTCTCCAAGAGTATATAGATAGGGTTTGTGGTACTGTTTGCCCACATCTATACCTTGGAGAGAGCAAAGAAAATTCCCCTAGGAGGATCTTGTTGGTTGAGTAGGAAGATCAACAGGAGTTGAGCATCAAGCATTATCAGTATAATAAACTTGTTCCGTGTGTAGGTATTCAAGCATTTGATTCTTCCCAAGGGTTGGATTAGAGAGAGGTGATGAGTTGGTATTTTATTGATGGAGTAGCATCTATAGTCAGAGACAAAGAACAAGTAGAGCCATGGGATAAGGGTGCAGATGATTGGCCATGGTGGCATTAGGATCTAGGAATCCAATGGATTAGTGGGATAGTCCATTCTTTAGTGATTATGGTCAAGATAGGAGGAAATCTAGTTCCTGCTCAGGCTGACACATGGGAGATCACCGAGGTATGTTGGGTCTGGAGCATGATTATTTATAGGTCTTTGTTTCAGGTGGATGTATACACCAGGAAGTTTGTACACCCCTCCATGTGGGGGGGTGTGGGGGGGACTTGTCCCCTCCCGCGGGGGTTCGAGGGGGCCAATCCTCCCCAGCTGGGGGTTCTGGGGGCCAGCGGTCCCCCGGCAGGGGTTTTGGGGGTAGCGCCGCCAAAGCTAAAAATAGATGTAAAATTGCCTTGTAAAAGTATATTAATTTCTAGTCAATCTAGGTCGTTCATTAGGTGGATGATTTGACGGTAGAAATTATGTTTAGTTTAGGGTTTTTTGCCCTAGAAGGAAACCCCCTCTCTTTGTATGAGGGATTTGTATTAAGGCTGTGTAATAGATGTGTATTCTCCAAGCGAGAAACAGAGAGGTGAGACTATGAGAGAAAACAAAGGATATTACAGCGGATCTACTGTAGGTTGTGTCTCTTCATTTTGCTGGATAATGGAGAGGAAGGTCTGGCTGTTCAGGGTGGATGTAGCCCAAACTAAGTGAACCACGTATATCTGTGTCTCTCTGGTTTTATGTGTTTTCTGTGTTTATATTTATGCAATATTATATGTGTTCCATTGCTCTGTAATATATAATTTTCTAACAAATGGTATCAGAGCCGAAGGTATATTTGGCTGATAAACTTGCAAGGAGGAAGGGTTCTTGGTTCGAGTGGGAGAAATGGTGGAATATGGAAAGTTTAGGGTCGAGAAATTTATCGACCAAAACTTCTCACTGTGGAAGATGAAAATAGAAGATTATCTGTATCAGAAAGATCTGTATCTACCATTGGGCGAGAAAACAAAGATGTTGATGGGTATGACAGATGAAGAATGAAACCTTCTCGATAGAAAGGCACTCAGAACAATACGGTTGTGCCTTGCAATGTCAGTTGCCTTCAACATTTCGAAGGAAACAATGACAGAGGGTTTGTTTAAGGCGTTGGAGAAACTATATGAAAAACCCTCGGCCTCAAACAAGGTCTTTCTTATGAAACGGTTATTTAATATGAAGATGTTAGAAGTTGGATCTGTTGCAGAGCATTTAAATGATTTTAATATGGTTACAAGTCAGTTAAGTTCTGTAGGGGTAAACTTTGATGATGAAGTTAGAGATGTGTTATTCTTGTGCTCATTGCTAGAAAGTTAGAATGGTTTAGTAATGGCCATTAGTAACTTTGTTTTTGGATCTAGTACTTTAAAGTTTGACGATGTTGTCAGTGCTATCCTTAGTGAGGAAATGCAACAGAAAAGCTCTGGTGAGACATCGAGTAATGCTTTAAGTGCAAAGTCTAGGGGAAGAAAAATGGAAAGAGGAAAGAGCTCAGGATATCGTAGTAAATCAAGGAAAGGCAGATCCAAGTCTAGATCGAGGATAGTGTGTTGGAAATGTGGAAAGAAAGGACACCTAAAGAAAGACTGTAGTTCTTGGAAAGGAAAAGAAGGAGATGTACAACAAGAAAACAATCATGAAGCAAATGTGACAGGTGAGGTGTTACAAGATGCTTTGATTCTTTCTTTCGAAAATATTACTGATTCCTAGGTGGTAGATTCAGGGGCCTCATTCCATGCCACACCTGATAAGAAATATTTTCATGACTATGTTTAAGGAGATTTTGGACAAGTCCATTTGGGTGATGATAAACCCTGTAAAATTGTTGGAATGGATAAGCTTCTTGTAAAATAGCAGAATGGAAACCGATGGCTACTAAAGGAGGTAAGGCATGTTCCAGATCTTAAGAAAAATATGATTTCAACAAGGCAATTAGGCGGTGAAGGTTGTTTGACAACATTAGCTGATAAAGCTTGGAAGGTCACCAAAGGAGCCCTAGTAATAGAAAAAGGTGAAAAGGTTGGTACATTTATTTATGCAATGGTATTTCTAACTCTGTTAATGCTTTAACTTCCAAAGGAGTAGATGCAGCATTATGGCATCATAGGCTTGGACACATGAGTGAGAAGGGGATGAAGATTCTTTACTCAAGGAATTTGTTGCCGGGTTTGAATAATGTTGATGTGGACTTCTACGAGAATTGCATTTATGGAAAACAGAAGAGAGTCAGATTTCTTAGAGTTGGGAAATAAAATAAGAGCGAAAAGTTAGAGCTTGTGCATATAAATGTATGGGGACCTGCTCAGGTATCATATCTCGGTGGCTCTCGTTATTATGTTACTTTTATTGACGATGCAACTAGAAAAACTTGGATTTATTGTATTAAGAATAAATCTGATTTATTTGATACTTTCAAGAAATGGAAAGCTTTGGTTGAGATTGAGATAGGAAAGAAATTGAAGTGTCTCAGATCAGACAATGGAGGTGAATATTGCAGCAAAGTGTTTGATAGGTACTATTCAGAGCATGGAATTTGCAGAGAGAAGACAGTCCCAAGAACACCACAAGAAAATGGTGTGTCATAAAGGATGATCAGAACAATCATGGAGTGTGCAAGGTGCATGAGATTGCATGCAGGATTGCCCTTACAGTTTTGTACAGATGTTATAGATACTGCTATTTGTCTAATAAACAGAGGGCCTTCAAGTTCCTTGGAAGGCGGTGTTCCAGAGGAAGCATGGACAGGTAAAAAGGTAAACTACTCTTTTTTAAAGCCTTTTGGTTTTGAGGCCTTTGTCCATATTAATAAAGAAAACAGAACAAAGTTTGAGGCAAAATCAAAGAAATGTACCTTTATTGGATATGGTGTTAATGATTTTGGTTATCGCTTATATGATTATGAAAATCACAAAATCTTTAGGAGCAGAGATGTAATATTCAATGAAAAGGTCTTGTATAAGAATTAGTTGCAGAAAAAGAAACGGGAAGAAGAAAACAAGGAATACATTGTTCTTGATGAGATCACTGAAAAAGTAAAGGTGCCTGAAAATAATAATAATCAACAACCACAACAACAGCAACCACCACAACAGTAACATGCACCCCAAACACCTGAAAGTGGTGTTAGAAAATCTACCAAGATAAGTATACCCCCTGAACGATACTCTCCTTCATTGTATTATTTATTATTGACTGATTCTGGTGAACCCGAATGTTATGAAGAAGCAATGTAGGTTGAAAATAGGAAGAAGTGGGAGCTAGCCATGGAAGAGGAGATGGACTCCTTAATTCATAACCAGACTTGGGACTTAGTCAGGTTTCCTGCAGGAAAAACTACATTGAAGAATAAATGGGTTTACAGGTTAAAGGAAGAAGATGGAGGAAAACAAAGGTACAAAGCTAGACTTGTGGTGAAGGGGTTTGCACAGAATAAAGGTATTCATTTTGATGAAATATTTTCTCCTGTTGTTAAAATGAGTTCAATCAAAACTATTTTAAGTCTAGTAGTAGTTGAAGATTTTCATCTTGAGCAGTTAGATGTAAAGATACCCTTTCTCCATGGGGATTTGCAGGAAGAGATATATATGCAGTAGTCACAAGGATATGAGGTAAAAGGGAAGGAGAAACTAGTGTGCAGGTTGAAGAAGATCTTGTATGGCTTAAAATAGGCTCCAAGGTAGTGGTATCTAAAATTTGACATGTTTATGTCTGAACAAGGTTATACTAGATGTCACTCTGATCATTATGTTTATCTGAAAAAGAAAAATGATGGCAACTATATTATATTTTTATTGTATGTAGATAACATGCTTCTTGTAGGGTCTAACATGCAGGAAATAAATGTACTCAAAAGAAAATTGGCAAATTCATTTGCAATAAAGGATTTGGGAGCTGCAAAACAGATCCTTGGTATGAGAATAACTAGAGACAGGAAAAATCGCAAATTAACATTGCCTCAAAATGAGTACAAACAAAAGGTGTTGAAAAGATTTAATATGCACAATTCAAAACCAATTAGTACACCTTTTTCTAGTCATTTCAAACTTAGTAAGGAAATGTGCCCAAAGACCCAAGAAGACATGGATTATATGTCTAAAGTTCCATATGCATCAGCATTTGGAAGCTTAATGTATGTAATGGTCTGTACAAGGCCTGATATTGCACATGCAGTGGGAGTTGTAAGCAGGTACATGAACAATCCAGGAAAGGAACATTGAATGGTAGTGAAATGGATTCTCAGATATTTGAAAGGTACTGCAAATCAAGCATTATGCTTTGGTGGTTCAAACATTTCTCTACAAGGATATGTTGATGCAAATATGGCAGGTGACAGAGATAATAGGAGGAGCACTATAGGATATGTATTTACTGTAAGTGGAACAAATATCAGTTGGGTTTCAAAAATCCAAAGTGTTGTTGCACTTTCAACAATAGAAGCAGAGTATGTTACTGCTACATAGGCTAGTAAAGAAATGATTTGGTTACAAAGGTTTATGGGTGAATTAGGTAAGGAGCATGATATGGAAACGTTATACAGTGATAGCCAAAGTGCCATTCATCTTACAAAGAACTCAACATTTCATTCCAGGACTAAACACATACAACTCAAGTACCATTTCATATGATCAGTGTTGGAAAATGGAGAGTTGAAGCTGGAAAAGATACACACTAGTCATAATCATGCAGACATGCTAATAAAAGTTGTAACTAGGGAGAAACTGAGAATATGCTCAGTTTAAATTGGTATTCAAGGATGACGATGAAGATGAGAAACAACCAGGTCTAAAGAGGACTATTTTCTAGCAAATGAAGCAGCAGTGGAGTTGCTACAATCATTCTCCAAGTGGGAGATTGTTGGGTGTGGCGCATGATTATTTATAGCTCTTTGTTTCAGCCAGATGTATACCTTAGGAAGTTTGTACACCCCTCCATGCAGGGCAATGTGAGGGGGAATTGTCCCCCCCCAGGGGGTTCTGGGGGACCGATCCCCCCTGGTTGGGGGTCTAAGGGCCAGTGGTCCCCCGACAGGTGTTTCGGGGGCATCGCCCCTGAAGCTAAAAATAGATGTAAAATTTCCTTGTAAAAGTATATTAATTTCTAGTCAATCTGGGCCATTCATTAGGCGGATGATCTGATGGTAGAACTTATGTTTAGTTTAGGGTTTTTTGCGCTAGAAGGAAACCCCCTCTATTTGTATGAGGGCATTGTATTAATGTTGTGTAATAGATGTGTATTCTCCAAGCAAGAAACAAAGAGGTGACACTGTGAGAGAAAACAGAGGATATTACAACAGATCTATTGTAGGCTGTGTCTCTTCATTTTGCTAGATAATAGAAAGGAAGGACTAGCTGTTCAGGGTGGACGTAGCCCAAACTAGGTGAACCACGTATATCTGTGTTTCTCTGGTTTTATGCATTTTCTGTGTTTATATTTATGCAATATTCTATGTGTTCCATTGCTCTGTAATATATAATTTTCTAACAAGGTATTCATCACATGGCGTGGAAACTTATTTCTCATGATTGGGGCCCACCATGGAATGATAGGAACCAGAATTGTTGAGTCACTTTGGCAGGTTGGACCTAGCCTCAAGCATCACATATATTACGGTTGAGAATTATGGGAAAGGAGGCTCTGATGCAAGCATGCTAGGCAGTCATTCATGACCACATTGTCACAGGGTTAGTAAGATAGTATCCTTTTTAGATGGGTGTGGAAAACTAACGTCATAGTACTTGACAATCTGCCTACCCTTAGGGTTAATCTAGGTTCAACAGGGGGAGATCATTCTGAACTTCCATTAGATTTTATAATTTGTTTTTGGCATGGGGGACTTCACTGGCATGGAGGGATGGTCAACAAGAGGATATTAGGGGTAGCTCATGTGGGCGAGGATTCCTCTCTATAAGATTCAGATTGTATCTTCAGGAGTCCACCCTTGGAGTGTATGATATGGATGACACAATAGAGCAACAACACAAGGAGATGGTCAGTACTTCATATTATCATTATGATCTACATATTGATGGCATGCAAGAGACTATGAGCACATCTACCAAATTGGGAAGTAAGTGGAGCAAGAGGTGCTTCATGTTGATCAGGATGGCTTGAGATCCTAGTATTGAGGGGATCCTTCATTGTAGGCAATTTCTAGAGACAGAGATGACTCAGTGGCACTTTTGGGACCTAATATCATTTTCATTAGCCATTTGGGTCAACTGACAGAGAGGGAACTTGTTCAGGCATTGCTTGAGGACAAGAAATTTTTAGCATCGAGGAATATAATATCCCAAATTTTGATTTTCCACATTAGAGACAATTTTAGAAAAAGGAGGCATTTTCGGCATTAGGACTTAGGAGTGAAAAAAGAAAATTGCAACTCTAGTGGAATGGGGGGGCCACAAGAGAGAGAAATTCAACTCAAGGAGGAAACTCCCACTCTTGGAAGAAGGAGAAAAGAGGAGGTGCAAGTAAGGAGAGAGAAAGAGAGGGGCCCACCAATGGGAGAGAAGGGAGGACAAAAAATATAAATAAGGAGAGGAGGCCTTCACTTGGATCTTTTAGACAATTTTACTTCTAAATGTAAGTATTCTTGAGTTGTTTAGCTAATTCAACCAGAGTTGTTTAGCACAAGGAATTCCCAAGTGAGAATTCATCCTCTACCTTTGGTGGACTTCAAGTGTCAGCCTGGGTGAGTAGAGAGATGTCCATCTATGATATTTATAGATACACATTTTAAATCATTTCATCTGGTGCATGCTTCACGTTAGGCCCATAATATATATTCGTGGGGTTGAGTGGAGCTAGCAAAAAGGGTTTCTTGGCTAGAGCCTTTGCAAGAGAGACACCTACCTTGGGGGCAGCATTCTCAGTGAATTTTACAAGGCTAGAAGTGAAGTATTTCTTGAAGGATGAATCACATCATGTTGGGCTTGCATAGTGGATGAGAGAGTAAGATATTTAGAGAGATAAGGACTCGAGGAGTTAGGGAGATCTAGAGGAAAATTAATGTAGGAATTTGGGAGGCTTGAAGAGGTGGATTAGGAGCATTCTACAGTAGATTCCTTCTAGTAGTGTGCATTGGTGGCCTGGTTATACAATTTGCATTAATTTGGAGTCTCCAGGATTGTCCGATCTAAGCCAAAACCCGTACTAGGTTTTTGTGGTTTTGTAGGGAGGAAGTCACTCCTAATTTTGCAGAATTTTCTAAGCAAGTTTGAGGTCTGAAATATTAGTTCCATTTCAATCGGCAGTAGTAGTAATCTTTTGAGCCAACGCGGGGATTTTTGGTGGAGGCATTTCATCGCTTGGGCATCTCACTTCCAACCTAGGCTATTCTTTTCTTGTTGTAGCAAGCCCGGGTTCCTATTTTTTTCTTATATGTACTCCATCCCATTCAGAACTAATAAAATGGCTCAAGAATTTGGCATATATTCTCTTTTGTTTTAATTTTTTTGCACTTGTACTACATTTCTTAGTTATTGTTGTAACACATGTTTTCTTAATCACTTAATATTTCCAACTCAAAATATTACAATTTAATGGTAATAATTATACATTTTGGAAAGTAAGAATGCAGGCATATATATGTCCCTTAGTGAAGATGTTTGGGGTGAAATGGAGAATGGCTATGAAGAGGCACATGTAATAGATAATAATGAAGACAAGCTTGAATTTACATTAAATGCCAAATCCATTAATGCTATCCATAGTGGGCTAAGTAAATATGAATTTGTAAAAGTAAGGCATTATAATACTAGAAATGAAATGTGGGATAAGCTAAATAACATTCATGAAGGAGACGTTAAAGTGAAATTGGCCAAATTACAATTTTATAGAATGTCATTTGAGTCCTTGATAATGAATGGTAATGAAGACGTAGCTATGTTATTTCTTATAATTAATGAATTTTTTTATTAGAAATTAATTAATAAAGCAATGGAACACATGAAATATTGCACAAAATTAAACACATAAATGCATAAAACAAGAGAGACACAGATATATGTGGTTCACCCAATTTGGGCTACGTCCATGGAGAAATAGCCAAGCCTTTCTTTTATATTATCCGTCAAAATGAAGACATACAACCTACAGTAAATCCATTGTAATTTCCTATTTTCTTTCACACAATCTCCTCTCTTTCTCACACAGAATAATAATCCACAATCGCAAAACAATTCCCTCATATAAAGCAAGGGTTTCCTTCTAGGGGAAAAACACTAAATTAAAATAACTTCTACCCTTAGATCTTTCACCTAATGAACAACCTAGATTAAATACAAATTACAATATTTTACAACGCAATTTTTATCAAAAAAAATCTTGAGGGGGAGCTTCCCCCCGTCAAGGGGGGGCTCATAAAATTGTTGTCATCTCCCCTGGATCCCCTATCCGACGATCCTACGGGTGACATTGTTGCCCTATTAGGAACAAGGGCCCAACACGTCTAAAATGATACCTCTGAATCAAGAAGATAATTAGGATCCACACCCAATATTGTTAATGTTATGAAGGGTCTGATGAAAAATTAAGGATTTTACAATAGTTCAAAAATTTCGAGGTCATTCCTTTCCATGCTTAATCCCAAAGTGTTAGCGATTGAAGAAATTCCTAATAATGAAACCCTAAAAATGGATCAATTATTTATCTCAATTGTAACAGCATATGAAATGAGTATTACAAAAGGAAAGTGAGCCACAAGGGATGCATTATTCAAGGATGATAAAAAATATACAAAAACTAGGAGTGCTCATGTTCAAACTTAGATAAAGAAGAAGAAAAATTTGTGAGAAAACTAAAGAAAGAAATTGGTAAGTATAAAGGAAAACTTCCTTTTAAGTGCTTTAATTATGGAAGAGTAGGCCATTATGCCCCAAAATTTCCTTTTAAGAAAGAAGAAAATAGATCAAAAGGTAATGAAAAGAACAATTATAATAGAATGATGAATGAGAAGATATTTAAAATCAAAATCTATTATACACAAGAAGATAGTAGTTCCTCGGATGATACAAATGAATCTTTAGATGAAGAGGGGATTAGTGAATTCATTCTTATGGTGCTAGAGTCTCAATATGAAAAAATTAATGAGGGTGAGTTGAGTGAAGAGTAAGAGTGTGAAGTTGAGCTTGAAGGAGAGTTGATTAGTGCTCTAGAAGAAATTGCCAGATTCAAATAAAAAAAATAGAAAACAAAAGGAAACTTTGATGAAATATGTTAAAGAAGAGCCTATTTCCAAATAGATACTCTAATTAAAATCTGAATTAGAAGATTCCAAAAAGGTTGAATACATCCTACTAAAACAGTTGAAAGAGAAAGGCAAAGAATGTGAAAAGTTATAAGAAGAAGTAGTTGCTATGAGAAAAAAGCTAGAGAAAACACATATTGAGTTAAATATGAACCTTAAACACATTAAGGGGTTTGAAAATTTGGATGAGATATTGAATGCTCATAGATATCCTCTTATGAAAGTTGGTTTGGGTTATGAAGGAGAAACTAGTAAGAAAGAGACAAAGGATAAAAATACCATCAACTTCATCAAAGTTGTCATAGGATACAATGATAAAAATCAACATCTAAAGAATAAGGATGTTAGCAACACACCTCTTCAAGGTAACATTTCATCTTCACAACAACAAAAGATAAATCCCACTCAAGAGCAGCAAATGAAAAATCCTACTCAGCAGCGGTATACTAGAAGACTTGGCAAAAAGGCATTAAGATACCAGAGACCTTATTTCTTCAAAAGACAATTTCATTAGATTCCAGGGACACCATATTCACAAGCACCAAATATTCCCATGTATGAAAATTTCTTTTATGGATATTATTATTCATGCAAAAAAAATTGCCACAACAATATCTACATAAAAGCATATATTAGAAAGAATGAAATAAGAAGTTAGAAAAAAATGAAGTTAGGAATATATTTGTAAATGGAATAACAAATAGTAGGAACAGTAATCCATTTTCCCTATTTTTTGATGTCGCTAAATGCTACCATTGCCACAACTTTGTACATAAATATTATGAATGTAAAGTTAAAGACTTCATACCATGAACTCAAATTAATATGCCATGTATTGTGGGTATTGGAACCTGATTTTTCCATTGGATCCTTGGACATGTATCCCTTCCAAAGTGTTTTTCTCCCATCTGATGAGAACCTCTTGGAAGCCATGGCCTCTTTTGGTCTGTGATCAAGGGATTTGGAGTAGAGTTCCTTGTCTTGTGTCAAGCTCCTTAAAAAATGAAACAAAGGCTCTGAGGATAGTTCTTTTACTATGTCAAACTCATTAAAAAATGAAATAGGTATCCATGAGCATAGTTCTTTTACTTTATTCAAGCTCGTTAAAAAATGAAACAAGGTGTCATGTGAAGAGTTCTTTTAATAGTGTCAATCTCATTAAAAAATGAAACAAATCCCCTTCCCATTCGAGTCTTTGATTAGATCTGATAAAATCCCAGTTGATTCTTTCACTTGATCTCGTAAGTGAACCTTCATTCCATATACCTGTTAGTAACCAGTAGTCTTATTAGGTGAATTAAATGAAGCTTGGGGGTCATGTACCTTGAATTGAGTCATTATGCTGGGGGCTTGCAAACTTATTTCAAGCATAGTTTATCTTTGTTTCAAGCTTATGAAAAAATGAAACCAAATCCAAGCATAGTTTATCTTTGTTTCAATATTGTGTAAAAATGAAATCATCTTCATGTATACTCAAGCATAGTTTCTCATGTTTTAAGCTTGCGTAAAAATGAAACCATTCCCACTTTACATCTCGTGATTTTTGTTGTTATTAGTTGGTTTTTGATAGATGAGCCTTAGTATTTTCATTCCATCGTCACCATCTCTTTGGCTGATCATATGATTTCACTTGGTTGTTTTACCCTTGCTTCAGGAACATCTACAATGAGTGGTCTTATCAGCGAACCTCTTGACCATTACATGTTTTCAGTTGTTCCATCATTACCAAAACTAGTTTCTATCCTTTTATACCACTCGTTCCTCTAGGCAGAGTCATATTTTAGCTCTTTTCTGACTCTTGAAAAATGAAAACATTTCGAAGTACTTGTCTTTTCAAACTCGTAAAATTAAATGAAATGATGTCTACTCAGTATATGTTTAACCCTTTTCCGGACTGATTTAGACTATTGTACAAAAAAGCAACACATTAGTTGAACATGGCTAGTAGGTTCTCTCAAATATTGTTTTCTATCCTTTTGGATTCAAGAGGCAAATTAAGAAGAGGGACATGATGGAGTTTTCTTTTTTGTCTCTTTTTCAAACTCTCTAAATATGAAAAAGATACCAAATTATTCTTACGTCAGACTATTTAAATTTAAACAATGAAAGACTTGTCGCCATGACAAGCCCAAGTTTCTCCTTCCTAGGACGCGTAAAACTTACTAGGATGGATTCACCCAAAGGGTAAACTCATACGACAAGCATATGGTATCCTCTTCAAGCTTGCGTAAAAATAAAGAGATACTCGCTAGAAATAGTGGGGAAAAAGTGAAAGTGAAACATCTCTTATATAGGCAACGTATCACTCTTGAACATGACACTCATCTGTTTCTCGTGTCTGGTTTGGAATATCCTCACTTAGTCAATTGTCCTTTCGGGGTTGCATAATCCATTTTACCTCTCATTTTCTTATTCCACTTCATCATTATGACCCTTGGTCCTATGTTGAGTAAAATGCTACCACACTTTGGAGTTGTGTCACCGATATGTTCAAGAAAAGTCTTATCTACAATCTATTACCAATGTGTTGTCTAACCCTTTCTGACAGTCTTAGATCCTACTCATTTCATTCCACTTTATTCCTTATTTCGTGTCGATGATGGAGGATTCATTATGGCCCTCCTTCGATGGGTCACTTCCTATTGAATTCAGCTCATCATCCAGGAAGATGACTTAGAGACTCCCTTTCAGTACCTTAGAGCTTGCATGCCTTAATCGCAAGTTCTTTGCATCTGACAATATGTTTTCACTATTGACCTTCGATCGGGTCATTCCACGAGTGTTTGACATCAGCTTCATTTTCACATTCATGGACTGTACTATTGTACCTTGAGGATCATTGTCATTATTAGTGGCTCCTCTCATGCTTGTTAATGGTCCACATCATTGGTCGATAATCAGGTGGTTTTCTAGCATGTTCGACTTCGACGCATTCATTTGCATGTTAGAATTCATACTTTGATCAGTTTGGGATGGAGCACAAGACCCTGAGTCTTGTCTGATATGACTTAGGCTACATGGAGTGTTGGGCATGGAATCCCCGCAAGGCATGTTTTGGGGCCCAAAGCCCGAGTTTTGACCAAATTGTGCTGTAAATCTCTGTGAATTGCGAGTGCAGAAGTATGTTAGAGTCACAAGGTTGTCCACCCTAGTTTTGTAATGTAATGTCAGCCTACCCATGGTCCATGCACCATTGGATCGTTTAAATAAAGTGAGGTTCTAAGTGTAAAAGATAGCGAAGAATTAGTAGAGAAGCAAGAGTCTAAGTGACTAAGTGTAAAGTATGTCTTTGGGTCATAGAGTAGGAAAAGGCTCTGCAACTAAGTGTGTAGAGGCCTAGTAGTCTGCAACTGTGTGCGCGGACCCCTGTAGTTGAGTGTATAGGGCGGAATCAAGTCTGTAACCAAGGAAGAAATTAAAAAGGAGAAGTTTTATCATAATTCTATGTATCTATTCTTGGGTTAATGGATGTTTGATATGATTTGCACATATATTGTTTATTTATTACACGCACCTATATGAATGGTTTATATTGTTAGAAGCACTCAAGTAGGAAAGGATAATTAACTAACATTGGAATATCAATAAAGTCTTGGGTAATAACTCAGAAGCATAGCATTCAGCCCTTGAGTAGGGATCCGTGAAGGCAGTATCTCAGGATGTGAGGTACGGAAAGTGCATAAAGTGACTTCCGCACAAGGTCAAACTGCAGACCACTTGAACTCATCAGACATCTCTAGGGTGCGGAAACCTAGTTCTAGAACCCTCCCATACAACTTCAAGTGAGAAATCATTCCACGCTCCGCGGGCTGTTGCCGAAAGGGCCAGTAGTACCAAGATTTGTTTGGCTAAATCAACTCTGAACCTGGGTCAGGCCCCAATAACCGACAAATGGTTTCGTTGCTGGTACCAGGATCTACATAAGAGATGTCTGATGTCATATCACTGGAATCTGACAAAGAAAGGGATTAAAGAGTGGTTGGATAAGAAGATTCACAAGTTTGTGGTACAGGAAAATAGGAATCAAGGAAGAGTGGTTAGAGTGCTACTTATATATGGAAATCCACGAAATTTTCTTTGCATTCTTCCCCTCTGAGTTGTACGAGTGGATCACAAAGTTAGCAGACAATCAGGGAAGGTGTAGGCTCGACAAACCTATTATGTGGACTCCAAATTTGGTGCACAGACTAGAAGCATCAGAAGATAAGATCGGACACGCTCTGGATCATTGGCTCGATCAGATTATAGTAGGGTTTATCACCAAGCTCATAGTAGATACTTCAGTCACCTACAGCGAGTTAGAATGACGCTTCCTCAAAGGACCGCGAGGTAAGTATTTTAAATCTTTGAACACTTGGACTAAGATGCTACTATGTGAAAAGCGAGTTATGTGAATAAGTTGATGTTTGGAGCTACGTGAAATGGGAGAATCTATAGAAAATAAGGTAGCATAGAGATAGAGACTAGCCCTTTGATTTCACCTCCGTGAGAAAGCGAGGAAGAGCTTGCGAAGGTTTCACCAAGAAGTGCGATCAATTTGATAAGGCAACGAATTCCATGCATACCACTTCCACCTACACCACTGCTAGTCTCACCATCTTCAACCCCGTCTTCTCCCACACCACCTCTGCCACCACCACAGTTCAATATGGAAAGTGCAATAAAATTGCTAGTGTTCAAAGGAGTAGGGAATGAAGATCTGGACCAATTTTGGTTCGTGGTAAAGGCTGTATGGGAAGCGTAGGGAGTCACGAATGACAATATAAGGAAAGAAATGCTGGTCAGCGCCTTGCAGGATTGCGCACTAATGTGATACATTAAGCATTCCAATGATAATCCAAATGCAAGGATCATGGATATCCAAGCTACACTAAACAGGGAATTTAGTAGGCCAAAGTCAGAGACACAGTTGATTATAGGATTTAAGGAAATTATGATGCTTCCAGGTGAGACCTCATGGGAGCTGGATTAGAGACTGAAGGGTATGATTCGTGAAGGCAACATGACCTTGACAGATGGACATCACCATGCATGGTTTGTAGCATCACTAACGCCACATCTAAGGACCACGCTGTCATAGCAGAAGATATCCACTTAGGCCGAGGCCTTGGAGATCATAATGAGACTGCACGAGACCTCGATACAAGATCCTAACCTGGGAGTCCAATAGATCCACGCATAGTTGAAAAACTTGTGCCTTGAAATGCAGAGTTTGAAACAAGACAAGACAGCTCACCCAGAAGCACATGAGGAGGTATGGTGCGTAAAGTGTAAAGGCCAAGGACATGACAAGGACCATTGTCCATTCTCCGTGAACTACCTAGAGGGAGGAGGGCCAATGCCATTGAGACCAAAGGCACAAGCAGGATCGAGCATAACACCTGCATTATGGTGTGCAACTTGTCAGATAGGAGGGAAGCATGCTACAAATAACTACCATCTATTACAGAAGTATACGCAAACATCCCAGTAGTTATTTTTTAATTTCTATAGGTCAGTAGGCCATGATGAGAATACATGTAGAAGTTATGAACTAATGATGGATCAGAATCCTACCTACTGAGTTCAGATCGAAACGCGAACCCTCAATCAAAATGCAGGGATGGTGTGCATTGGATTTCAGGGGCGCAGATGAGGTTGAGGTGGAATGGGGCTGGGAACTTGTCACGGACAGCTGATTTGTTACAATTGCAGAGGGCCAAGGAATTATGCCCATGATTATACAAATCTGAAGAAACCATCATGCTTATATTCTACCTAGTTTGATCATGAAACAGAGGACTACCCCACACTGATAGCAAGGTTGCGTAATAAAGGAACACTCCAACCTCCCCCAAATCATAACCTGCAAATGATGAGGTCTGAGTCGTTCAAGGAAGACATGAATGTAAATATCATGCTCCGAAGTGGTATCATGATAGGACATGACAAAGGAAACCAACCCGAAGAGAGTGACTAGGTTCACAAGGCTCCAGCGAAGGAACCATACTTTGATTTGGAGCCTGTTAAGGAGGCATTCATGGAAGCTAAGAAGAGCTTAACGGAGGCCTTCACTTCAGGTAGTAAAGACAAACTAGAAAAAGAGATGGACCCATCAATGCTCACTACCTTTTTTGAGACATGCATGAAGTTGTTGAGTGACATAAAAGTGGTGAAGGGGCTACAAGAACTTATCACTAGATGTGTTGGATGAGGAGAACCATGTGTAGTCCGAAAGCTTGGGAAGCACACAATGCGAACAGGAAGAGAGATGATACTGATCGTGCAGATCGGGGAATATCAAATGGATCAACTAATTTTGGATCTAGGATCGAACATGAACGTCTTGCCAAAGCAAACATGGGAGTGCATGGGTAGGCCCATGTTGCAATGGTCTCCTATTATATTGTGAATGGTGAACTAGCAAAAGATCCTACCGATGGGAAGATTGCAGGGAATAATAGTAGATATCGAAAGTGTGAGCGCGCTTGCAGATTTCGAAGTGATAGATATTGTTGATGGCAGCAATCCCTATCCCGCACTACTAGGAATAGATTGGGCCACTGGTATGAATGGAGTGATAAGTCTAAAGAAGCATAAGATGATTTTTGAGAAAATGTCACTGCGCATAGTGGTACCTTTAGACCCTGCGGAAGGATCACACTACATAGAGCTGGTGCATGACTATGATAACGACGACAATATAGACTATTTCTATAAGATAACCGTGTAGGAGAAGGACTGGATGAATTCAACAGTGGACGACAGGATTTTGTGGGAGCACAAAAGCTCCTGCACCTCAGATTCGGATGAGGAGATAGAACGATGGCAGAACTAGTTACACGAGGTAACCACATTCAACTGCAACATGATGATAAGGTCACTACACTGTGTGGCAACAAAGGTAAGAGATCTGCCTATGTATGATGGGTTGATAGCTGTGGATGATTTCCTGAACAAATTTGAAAGAGAAGTGCCAGAATAATAGTGTTTCAATGCTTTGAAATGGACACTATGCGTAATGCCCACAAGATGGTGGGGTACGCATCAAAGGAGTTTTGAGGACTGGTGCGAATGCAGAAGGATGATGCTCATGCAGTTTGGAAAGTATCTGATGCAGATGAAAGTCGAGGATGATGGACAAAATAGCCTATGTGCCCACCTCTCCAGATGGGTACAGGCATATGGTACGCAACCTGCATGAATGCACATCGTCCTCGTGATAGGAAATAGGACCAACAAGCAGGAGCGGGAAAGACGAGGGTAGAAACAATGAAGTATGACAAGACCTAGAGTGCCAAAGATTATCCATGTGGAAGCTTTTGATAAAGCATGTGAAGTACTGAACGTGGTCCACCATGTGAGATGCATTGATTGGGACCTGCGCGACTAACAGTTCTATGGGCTCATAAGACCATGTGCAAAACCTCAACCATGCAGGCATTTGTGACACTGACCTATGAAGCAGATGATGTAATCCCTATGGAGCATGAAAATCCTAGTCTGTGCATAGCGGCACTCGTAGATATGATGGTTCACGAAGCTTGGAAAGAAGGAATCACACAGCTGCAAGAAATAGAACACATGGGACTAAGGAAGAAATCCAACATGGAAACCTTAGACTCTGCGAACTTGAAAAACAAAAGATATGGTTAAGGAATAAAAGCACTTTGATGGACGCAGAGGTCAAGAAGCTGGAGAACAAGATAAAGGAAGAGTTTCTCACAAAAAAACTAGGATGGTAAGGCAAGGTGCGCATGATTGCGCTGATAATTTTGAGAACTATCACCTTGAATTGGTTAGTCTGATGCCTTGGGTTGGACCACATATTGCTAAGTGCAATGACAAGGGTAGCGCATTGCAAAAAAGGAAGTTCGCGATGCCGACCACAACAATAGAAGATGGGGATTCTCCAAGAACCATGATGGAGGATAGGATGGAGCTCCACACGGGTGGTGCAGCCACCTAACTAGCTAAGGGAAGGATAGTCTTAGTGCTCCAAGCAGTTGGAAGGGAGCGCGGGACTATAAACTATCCTGCCTGGGAGCTGCTCGATATTGGAGATGCGCACAGAAGCAAAGAGTCACAAGGTTCATGACCGTTCATGGGGGGTTGTGCCGCCATGCAGGTGTTATAGAAATTTTTGGGCACTTCAACCCCAATCATAAATGTCCATAAACTGAGGCCTCCTAAGTCCCAAAAAGTGTTGCTTCAATGCCTAAAGGAATAAGGTCAACTGATTACATCATCTCCCAGAAGTTCTCCACTAAAAACTGCTCATAAATGGTCAAAGCTGGACCATACTAAAAACGCAGTGTAGAGGGTGCGATGCATATCACCTTCCCATTGTATAGGGTGTGATGCATACTAAATGGCTCCTCTGTAGGGTGTGATGGTCGGGAATGGACAAATGGCAGGGACAAAATGCGAGGTGGAAGATCATGGAATCTTCCATAAGCTTCCCCTCTGACACTTACCTCTCTATTTTCAACCAGGGATGAGTAAGAGATCACCATTCTTTAAGTGGAAGCAAGAACTATCAGAGAGAGGACACTAATCAAGACCCCAAAAGATGACTCACCTCCCTTCAATCATCTATATATGGATCCCTCATCACAGAGATCCGGGGGGCTAGAATTTTGTATCTTATAGAGAAGTGATGTTGGTTTTTTGGTGTATATTCATAGTGTTGGGTGATCTAAGCTTTACTTGAGGTGAAGAAGGGCTTTCTAGTTGGAGGATGATGCTGGGTCAGAACATATGTTTGTAATCCTCTTGCTACTTTTCATCTTAATAAAGCTATTCAAGTTTTCCTCCATATTCTTGTGTACTTGTTTATATATGCATTTGTATGGTTAACACACATCTTGTCCTGTGTTATTTATGAATATAGATCTTTGTTCTTCGATAGTAGTATGTTGTTGTGATTCCACAGGTCCTCTTTGAAGCTGGGCAGACGAAGAAGA
>APFE030887719.1:0-27584 GCA_000404065.3 Pinus taeda | reverse complement strand
AGGAGAGGAAATCAAGCACAAGACTAAGGTTGGTCTCCTTGGTTCCCCTCTTGTCTATTTTCATAAAGGAAAACAAAAGTAGACTTTACTTGTTTGTTTCTAAGATAGCTACCAGTCTTAGTGGGAATAGCAACATCTGAGTGGACACTATTCCAGGTAACAAAATGGTGACTCCACTGGGGAGTGACTAGATTGCTTGTTAGCCTATCTTTGTTTCTTTTATAAACTTATAGACAGAGCCTGAAGCCAAGCCAGCTAGCCTTCGAACTGCATTTTTTATACAAATGCAAAGTAGATCAATGCTACTTCAGTCTATCTCTAGGTTTTGTTTATGAATTAAACAATCCATCTGCAAATAGTCTAATTGCCCTAAGTGGTGGCTCTAGTAACCTCCTTACATCTACCCTTGTGATTTACATATACTGAACATCACTTACTCGGCCTAAATCCTTGAATTGAATTGCAAATTGTGAGTAAAAACTCATTCAAAGTCTCGCACTGGTACCATCGCACCCTGCCTTCAAAGCAGTCTATATGCATCGCACTTCCTGAGTGCAGTAGGTGCACTGCATACTGAATTCACAGTGTGACAGGTGCGATGGTCAGGGAAGGTTAACTTTACCTTCAGACTTTGGTTTTTTCCTCACTATTTTCAGTCCTATTTAGGAGTTTTGTTATCTGTAGTTAGTGTATCTATGTGAAAACTCCGTTTTCTTACATTATTCCGCCTCCATAGTGCAAAGAACTGTAAGTGTTTTTATGTATTGTGCACCATTTTCAGTTCTCTTTTGCAAAAAGGTAGCATAGTCGAACTGTCGTTTCTTGGTCTGAAAGTGTCGTAGTTTCCATTTTCAGTTTTAGAAGACAATCCCATTGTTCTTGATAGTCGATTATACAGTTACTATTGCATATGATTTGAATTAGTAGTTTTTAAAGTGTCGAAAAGCAATTTTCATTTCGAAATCGCGAAGTGTCTCTCTTACCTTCACTTCATTTTGAAAAGAAATTTGTTGAGTATTGTCGCTTTGAAATTAATTCAGATTTGCACATAGCTTTCTTATCATCATTCATACATTAAGAAGGCTGAAAAAAAAACATGCAATTGCATTTCAATTTTGACTGCTTGCTTTGATTTAGGACAATGCATTTAGTGTGTGCTTTGTGCTGTTTGCTGAAACATTCTTAACTTTCTTTCCTTAGTAGCTAGGATTTTCATTGTTAAAAGGATATTAAACATTTGTTTATCATCTTAGACTGCATTTTAGGAATTGTATACACATCACGCGGTGAACCTGAAAGGCAAATTTTTAAGCAAGATCAACTTAAAATAAATTTAATGAAATCTAACAATGCTTTGGGGAACCTAACGCACAACATCTAGAGGTCTAGGCTAGAGACGTATTCCGGCGTCGTAAAACCTGGTAACTGTTGCTTTCATTGTTGGTTGGGTGATTCCTCCACTCTGAGAGGACAAGTGCCAGTATGAACTTGTGCTCCCACGTACCGTCGAGTATATTTTGGGAGACCACAATAGGCTTCATCCTTTATCCTTAGGAAGCCGTGTCTACCTCCCTATCAATCGCAATGCACTAAACATAGCATTCAAGAAGATTGACTGTCGTACCGTAAAAAGTATTCTGCAGTTTTGCAATTGGTTTGGTAATCCCCTCTACCTAGATCTCCAGAGAAGTGCATTTTGCTCCTTTTCAGACTCCTTAAAGGAAAAGGTCCTTTGAGCACTTGTCACTTCAGGCTCAATTATTATCGAAGGTGACTAGAGTCATCTTTTTTTTTTTTTCTCGACTCTTTAAAATTGAAAAAAAAAATTGTGTCAAAGTGTCTAAAATTTATTTTAATCGGAATAACATCACAAATTCCCTCGTTGGTCTTTAGGTTGAGAAAATGGAGTCTACCAACCAAGGATTTCCCCTTGGAGGAAATCCTAGTCCCTTCTCCTCTTGGGGAGATGCTGGTGCACCCCATATGGCCACTTTATCACTTCCAGGGTTCCTTGTAAATTGTGTGAAGGCAATCACGCCGTCCACCGTTGTCCCTTCCTTGACGAGGCTAAAAGAGTTTTGGATGACCATCCTGCTTCACTGCTACGGCTCCCTCCTGGATATAAAAACTCTTGCCAAGTCCACCACTGGTTAAAAATCTGGCTGGCCCATCATTGTGGTTAGACGAAGCATCTATCATTGAAAATGAACCCTCTAAATCCATACCAGACGAAAGTCAAAAGGTCAAGACAGCAGTTGACCTGGTCTTGCCTTCAGAGTGTTCATCTTCGAATGATACCGTCACTGAAGAGAAAGAGAATGACGCCGTTCAAATTCTTTTCATCAACACAGAATCCGATGAACTTGGGGGAAGTCCACCCATTCCTTTATCGTAGGAAGGAAGTTCATCATAGTCATATCCGGCCGTCTATTTGGTCCCACCACCAAGCAACCTAGTCGTTTCCTTCGACAGGAATCTACTAGGCAGACCCCGTTTACCAGTGAGTGTACCATTCAGAATCATTGTACAAGCTTACAGAATGGTCATGGCTGGTACCATCATCAATGAAGGGGCTTCTGTGAGTATCCTTTCCTTAACTGCTTGGAAAGCACTTGGTTCGCCATCGCTTTTGCCTAAAATGAGAAATCTGACAGGCTTCGACAAAGGAACTAGTCGACCTTTAGGGATCCTTCCAAATGTGCCCATTACTTTGAGAAGGAAAATCGTTCACATGAATGTGATGGTATTTCAGGGACCCTTGGATTATAATCTACTCCTTGGACGTGACTATATTTATTACATGGTAGCAATCGTCTCCTCACTCTTTAGAGTAATGTGTTTTCCGCACGAAGGCAGAATGGTCAAGCTCGTGGACCAAATGTCATTCCCCAGTTCACACATTTTAAATAGTCAAATTCCATCCCTAAATGGTATTTTCACGCAAGGAATGTATCATCGATCTCCAGTCCGTCCACCTCATGAGCACGAGTGATTCAGGAGGATGTGACTGAAACCCAGGGGGCATGCACCCTGATTTGTTTCGACAGGAAAACCTTGGGTATAGAGTGGGTTTCCGCGGGGGATATATGACTAGTTTGACACACCTTTCCTCACATGAAAATGGGATTAGGCTGGAATAAGATACCTTCGTTAAGGTTATGTTGAGTGGCATGCGGTTGCACCACTCCCCTTTGTCTATTTCGGTGGACATCGCCATGAAAGCATTCGGTCTGCTTCGCGAGGAACTTTCATGGTAACCTGGAAATTTTTCGCTATACCTGGGGGCATGCAAACCTTTCCGCATGCAAGCGAAGAGCGACTATTTATTTTTTAAATTTGTAGGACCTCTAACCCTTTCAACTCGTAAGGCTGGTCATTTCCTAGCTGGCATAAAGAAAGGATTCGAGGCAAAGCTTCAAAAGGTGCAAGCCTCCAAAATGGTACCTTGAATGAGACATCCTTATCATATGATTGGCAAGCAGTGTTACCGCAGGGTTCAAGCTCGTTAAAAAATAAACCCCCCATGAGCAGTTTTAGCACATAGTTCAATCTCGTAAAAAAATAAACATAAGTCATGAGAAAATGTTTCCCCCAGCATTTAAGCTCATTAAAAAATGAACTGGTAAATAACCATTGTGAATGCCTTATCGCCAGCTTTGAGCCTTGGTCGTGTTCTCATCATCACCTCCACTCTGTTTTTAGCCGATCATTCACCCCCATATGATTGTTTACCCTTTCGAGGAACATCTGCAAAGAGTGATTCTATTAGCCATCCTTGTGACACTGTCATGATTGGAGAATTCCAAATCCTTACCTGGAATCAGCTGCTACCCAAAACCATCACTCATTCCTCGAAAACGAGTCTCCTTTAAGCTCTTTTCAGCTGACTCATAAAAAATGAAAAGATTGCCAAGCGATTAGCCTCTCCGGCTTGTTAAAGTCATCGGAAGTGCTATCCCTCCTCTAGATTTTAATCTTTTTGGACTTGAGGGATTATTACACAAAAAGAACGAGTGCTTGTCTTGTTCGGCTCGTTAAAACTATCAAAAATTCATCCCATTTGTATTATTTTATGCTTTTTTGGACTTAAGGGATTGCATGACAAAAAATAATCATTGGAGTCTCCTTTCTATTCCTTTCAGACTCTCTAAAATTGAAAGGGACCGAGTTATCTTTGTCGCTAAACTCGTTAAAAATGAATAGCGACAAACTCATCCACATGGACGAGAACGAGTTTCACTATCACTAGGCTCACTAAAACATAGCGACAAGTTCGCCCGAAGGGCGGATTATAGAACAAGCATCTATTATCCTCCTCAAGCTTGACAAAAATAAAGAGTTATTGGTCAGCAATGACTGGGGAAAATTGGGAAGAAAACTTGAAAAATATTTATTGGTGGCAAGTCACTCTTGAACATGACACTTTCCTTCCGCATCCATGCCAGGTTGGGTTGTTCCATTCACTGGTCATCACCATTGGTCATCACACCATCCATATTTGGGGTTAACGCTACGAATCCATCGTCAGTGTCGCTGATATGTTCAAGAGAAGTCATTCTGACAATTCGCCTGTGTCTCACCCACTACAATACATTCATCCTCCATTCCTTCATGACCGCCACTGTGAACCCTGTATCATCAGATTATTTTCACCTCCAAAATCATTTGCTTCATTCCGTGTCATTGATGTGGGATTCATTAAGGCCCTCTTGCGATGGGTCACTTCTTGTCGACGTCAGCTAATTATCCAAGAAGTTGACTTAGGAACAACCCTTTCAGTACTTTGAAGCTTGCATGCCTCAACGGCAAGTTTCTCATTTTCGGTGACAGGTTTACATCAATGGCCTTTGACCAGGAGATTTTACATGGTGTTCGACACCAAGTCCTTTTTCACACCACGTGAATTGTACTGTAGTACCTTGAGGGTCATTGTCATTATTGGTGATTCCTCTCGCGCCTGTTAATAGCTTACATCATTGGCTAGTAATCAGGCGATGTCTTTCCATGTTCGACTCCAGAACATTTTTCACATGGATCGACTTGTACTCCCAGTGAAGATTGAATGAGTTTTGAAGATCCTGGATCTAGTTTCATCCATCCACGCTGCGATATATTCAGGAATATAAATACATCAAGTGTACATCATTGCCAAACAGATGATCATCCAAATCAAAGGATGATGAGTTCAAATCATCAATCTACCACACAGACGATTGTCTATCCTATGTACATGAAAATGAATTTATAAAGCTGAGCATGCGAATGCCCACCTCATCTAGATCATGAAAAAATGTTGTCAAAATAATGTATTGTATTGTATCTTATTACAGGTCGCCTCCCAGCTTGAAAAAACTTCGGATCCTCATAGTAAAGCATTTCACCCGACATCAAAAAGATTAACGACCTCATGCTTTAGGGGGCAACTGTTATAGACATTTTTGGGCACTTCAACCCCAATCATAAATGTCCATAAACTAGGGGCTCCTAACTGCCTAAAAGTGTTGCTTCACTGCCTAAAGGAACAAGGTCATCTGATTACATCATCTCCCAGAAGTTCTCCACTACAAACTGCTCATAAATGGGTAAAACTGGACCATACTGAAAACCCAGTGCAGAGGGTGCGATGCATATCACCTTCCCAGTGTATAGGGTGTAATGTATACTGAATGGCTCCTCTGTAGGGTGCGATGGTCAGGAATGGACAAATGGCAAGGACAAAATGCGAGGTGGAAGATCATGGAATCTTCCAGAAGCTTCCCCTTTGACACTTGCCTCTCTGTTTTCGACCAGGGATGAGTAAGAGATCACCATTCTCCAAGTGGAAGCAGGAACTATCAAAGAGAGGACACTAATCAAGACCCCAGAAGATGACTCACCTCCCTTCAATCATCTATATATGGATCCCTTATCACAGAGATCCAGGGGGCTGGAATTTTATATCTTATAGAGAAGTGTTGTTGGTTTTCTGGTGCATATTCATAGTGTTGGCTGATCTAAGATTTACTTGAGGTGAAGAAGGGCTTTCTAACTGGAGGATGATGCTGGGTCAGAACATATGGTTGTAATCCTCTTGCTACTTTTCATCTTAATAAAGCTATTCATGTTTTCCTCCATATTCTTGTATGTTTACTTATATATGCATTTTTATGGTTAACACACATCTGGTCCTGTGTTATTTATGAATATAGATCTTTGTTCTTCGATAGTAGTATGCTGTTGTGATTCCACAGGTGCTCTTCGAAGCTGGGCAGACGAAGAAGAAGCGGCAAAGCTCTATCAGGAAAGAGAGGAAATCAAGTGCAAGACTAAGGTTGGTCTCCTTGGTTCCCCTCTTGTCTATTTTCATAAAGGAAAACGAAAGTCAACTTTGCTTGTTTGTTTCTAAGATAGCTACCAGTCTTAGTGGGAATAGCAGCATCCGAGTGGACACTATTCCCGGTAGCAGCGGGTTGACCAGAATGTGACCATTGAACTCACTATTCATGATGGGATGCTCAACTTGAGGCTAAATGGAGTTAGCAGCAGGCATTTAAGATGCGACTTATGGGCAAGATTTGGGAAAATCTGCCACGAAGAAAGCATTAATGTACCAGAATTAGGGGGAACAGTCGAATTCAAATTCAAAAAGTGTTATAAAACACAAAAGTTTGCCCAACAAACAACACTTGGTCATTTGCGAATTGAGTGATTGAGCAGAGCCCTGAGTATTGAGATCTGAGAGTTGATTGAGCCCCTGAGTTTGCGAGTGATAGATTGTAGCACAGCTACAATGAGAGAAACTAAGGATGGTCTAGGAATAGAAGAGGTAACCACCAGTGAGGCCAGGCAGGCCATAATTGTGCGGGATGTTCCAGAAGGTGTCAGGATTGTTGCAGAGATCTTGAAATCACTACGTACGCCAAGACCCAAGAAGGATAAACAAGCAATGGGTCCCATACACGTGTCCGCGCGGAACCTGCTGCGCAGCAAATTGTCGATGGAAGAGAAGGGGAAAGATATCACGATAGAAATTGATGAGGAAGAAAAATATTTGCAGGCCCTTATCATCACTGAGGAGGAAGATGAAGACATGGAGGTGGATACTCAACTGTTGGGGCAAAATGATTGCCTATAATTTAATTTGTCAACCCAGGGGTTTTGTAAACTTGTGAAGCATGAGTGCACTGTATGCGCTAGAAATTGTCTTTCAGTTTAGATCAATCTAACTAAAAAATAATGAAAACCAGTTCATCTAATCTATGATATCAAATAATGAAAATGAAATTAAACTAACCTATGAAATCAAAAACAACTAATGTATGCTTAGTTACTCCAGCATTCAATTATGAAGTGTTACCTTCTTGAGATGATGTGTAAGCAACTATTTATACTTTAACTTCTAATGTCCTAGAAAAGCATTTAAAGTGTGCAGAAAATAACTCAATAATTGCATGTATCAAATATTCAACCATTCAATCTTGAAATATGATTAAATCAATTTCTTAGAATGATATTTAGGAATATCAGTTAATGCAATTAAATGAGGATATTAAAGGAAAATATAAAAGCATGAAAAAGTAAAGCTTAATGATTACATAGGTTGAACATTCAATCACCCAATTTGAAGTCACCTTCTTGGCCTGATCCTTTATTCAATTATACAAAGAATTGATGGTTTGATCTAAGAAAGTAAGTAACATAACATGAAAGAAAACTAAATAACTGTGAGCCCTTGCCTCAAACTTAATCCAATTAGAAAATACATAAATATTTCCTATTGAAATGTTTTTAGAAAAGCAAAGATTACACAGTCATTCTAAAACTAATACTAAGAAAGAAAATGAAATTTAATCTATAAAAGCAGTTAAATCTCACAATCATTAGATGACCATTACAATGGTGTATGAGGATGGAAAGTGAAGAAACTCCATAGGAAAGCAAAACTAAATCTTCAAATCTCCAAGTACAAGCTCCAAATTATCTATTAAAAACATGAGCATTTCTCCAACTTTACACATGCCTTTCAAAGGAGAAGGCTCTCCTATTTATATAAAAACATAAGAACCTACCTTATTTAATGAAGATCTATTAAAATCTCATATAGTTACAACCAAATAGCTCATAATGAAACACATATCCCCCAAGTGTCTCATAGAGTTCTAATCCAAATAAGAAATCATGAGACACCTCATAGAGTTACAATCCAAATAGGACACATATCCTTCTTTGACCTCTATCGAAATCTCCTTTGAAGGGAATTCGATTTTGAGCATTAGAGGCCACATAAGGGTGCCTTGGATGCTTCCAAATGACTTACACATGTCATGAAACTCAAGCCACATATATAAATACATGAAACCATGTTAATTTCCTAGTTTTTAATCATAAATTCACTTTAAACACATAAAACAAATAACTTTGGTAAATAAGGATCCTAACCCATATATTTATGAAAATGGTGGCTAATGACAAGTTATATAGTTATGGAGTTGCAACATGTGAGTGAAATGGTGGCGATAAAGGTGAACGTGGATGTCATTTTGAAGACATTTTGGAGGCCCAACATCAGCCTAGGCACTCCGCAACAAAACTACCCACCTATGTCCCCTGCGTAAAGGGAAGGCCAAAGTCCCCAAGGACCTGGATGAGACCAAGAGTTCACTCCATAGCCCGCTCCTCCCAGATGGAAACATTTGAAGGCATGCACTTGGTCTGCATGCCGAACATGAAATTTGAATATTAGAACCTCGCTGACTGTGAGAAGTTCCCCCACCTAGATATTGGAAACCTCATGAAGTAGCACACCACAGGGGTGGTAACAACATTAGAGTTGTCGAAATGGTTGCACAGTGTGGAAAAGGTCGGGTTGTTGAATCTACTTTGGGTGTTTCATTTCCACTGCCCCGTAGTAACCATTTTCGTCATCAAGCAGTTGTTCTTCCTGGAGCATGATGTGTATTTATGGCTGGAGGAGCCCATCCCCATCACGACAGACCTGATTCATCGCATTTCTCAGCTTCCTTACAATGGAAAGGACCCCACGACCATATCAGAAGGAAAGGGTAGTGATTTGGCCCTCACGAAGGCCATGAATATGAAGTAAAAGCTGGAAAAGAAGAAGAGGGGTTACGCCATCTCTAGTATCAAGGAAAAGTGGAATGCGTGGCAACCCAAATTCTAGCAGGAAAAGTTATGCCAAAGTGTCTCGCAGAAGAGGTACTTGTGTTAGTGGTCACACTAGCCGAGTAGTGCACGGAGGGGGTCTAATTTAACTGGTATGGATTCCTCTGCACAAAATTCTTAGAGAATTGTCACAAAGCCTAGGAGTATGGTAAAACCTTCCACTATGCTTGGCTATTGCTATCCATAGTGCTCCTAGTAGGGGAATTACTGGAGGATAGTCAATTCCCCACAATTGACAATGATTTACTGGAGGCCACGAAGTACACTTCACTCTAGGCCATGAAGGATGCAACAAGTATATGCGACACCAAGATCTTTTGGGTGCTCATGGAGATGACCATCCGAATGTTGATCAGCCATAAGCCGTGGTTGTCACCCACGGTTTATAACAGTATATAGAGTTTCACCAAATTCAAGGCACACATGCATAACATATTTATCAAGGTGCACAAGGATCTGATGAAGCAGTGGATGAAGCTACCTTTTGTAGCCATTGCCAACACCATTTTTACTGTCTTAGAGGCATGGCCTCTAGAATGGCGCGCCCCCTTCATTACAAAACTCAAGAGTTCGGAACCGCAGAAGAAGAAAGATGATGCCAAGTTGCACGTCGTACAGTTGGCTAAGAAAAGGAAAAAGGAAACAACAACAGCCGAGGTGCGAGCAGTGGAGGAAGTGGCACAGAAAGCTGCTGAGTAGAAAAAGGCCACAGAAGCAGCAAAAATAGCACAGGAAGCAACTGCGAAGGCAGACGAGGACCAAGCAACACCCTCACAGGGCAAGAGGTAGAGGAGGTAGAAATAGAAGAAGGAGGCATGAACCCATGGAATGCGTCCACCTAGCTAAAGTGACAACACCCAGCAGAGTGGGGAGGGCCGCGGTAAAAGGTCAAGGCCTCGAAGTTGTCCATTGACTCGATCACCCTAACCGAGAGTGATCTACATGACATCAGTGAGATGGTTTGTGATGTCACCACTGCGGCTCTTCAAGATTTCATGCAGGAGCACCAAACCGTGTTGGGGGCCCTCAGAGGGCAATTGTAGGACTTGGAGGTGTGGCCCCCTCAAGTTGGTACCCTTTCAACCAACCTTGCAATCAGATCCACAGCAGTAGAGTAGATGTTGTGCACATGGATAATGAACCTAGTTGTGTTGCGGGAAGGGGCTTTAGTGGCATCAAATGAGGATGAAAGGCTATCAGTTAGCACGATGAAATTTCTTGGGGTTAATCTCGCTTCCCTTCTGTGTGAGACATTATATCTATTACATGATGGGATAACAATAGAGCTGCGCACTAGGGAGAATCGTACACTCCAAGTCTCAGTGAGCAGAAGATAAAAATGGAACAACTCAGCTTACAGTGCGACAAATTAGTGTCACAAAATCAATAGTTGGTGCAAGTGATAAGCGACACTTGTTGCAGCGTCCCGGAGCTGCCCA
This sequence comes from Pinus taeda, assembly GCA_000404065.3. NCBI lineage: Eukaryota > Viridiplantae > Streptophyta > Pinopsida > Pinales > Pinaceae > Pinus > Pinus taeda. The sequence continues at coordinate 16,983 of APFE030887719.1, read as the reverse complement.
TCCTAGCAGATCTACTAGCAGAGGTGTGGATCCACAGGTTAGTAGCAAGAGTCCACGAGGCTAGGGAAGAAATGAAAAAGGTTCAGATGGAGTTGAATCTTAAAATCATCAAGCCGTGATTACAAGCATAGCCATCCACTCCCCTGGAAGTTAGAGAATGGTGCACTAGTGCTATCACAGCAGGATTGGAGGAAATCCAAGGTGTAGTGTGAGACTGCACCTGCATGTTGGAACAATCACCTGAGGTCCTCACAACTCTGTAGGAGGATCCCAACATCCAGCACTTAGATACGGACGTGCGAGAACTCCAACAACAATATGACAGTGTCCAAGGAATTGCGCAGATAGTGGTCCTCACCCACCGGCTTACAAGAATGCAACAGGCTAAAGCATTGAAGGAGTAGGTGGATGCAGCGCAACACAAGGAGGCAATTCTCAAAGCGCACATCTAGCCTTGGATTCACCAGGCCTTCACCATCATAGTAGACATAGAAGGCAAGCTCATGAACATATAGGGGATGCACACATTGATGTAGAGAAGCACCCTAGACACAGAGGTCTCGGAACAGCATATGCAACAAATCCAGCAAGTAGTAGCTCAGTGCGCCACTGACCTCTTTGCAGTTCGAGAACATTTGGAGGGACTCCGCAACAAGATCGTCACACCGATTGAGTGACTCGAGGGTGAGTCACGATGTTTGTGTTGGGGGCCTGTTGGGAATGGAATCCCCCCAAGCCATGTTTTGGGGCTCAAAGCCCAAGTTTTGACCAAATTGTGTTGTAAAGCTCCACTATGGGTGCGGAAGTATGTTAGAGTCACAGGTTTGTTCGCCCTAGTTTTGTAATGTAATTTCGGCCTACCCATGGTCCACAGACCATGGATTGTATAAATAGAGCGAGGCTCTAAGTGTAAAAAATAGCGAAGAAGTAGTAGAGAAGCAAGAGTCTAAGTGACTAAGTGTAAAGTGTGTCTTTGGGTCGTAGAGTAGGAGAAGGCTTTGCAGCTAAATGTGCAAAGACGTAGTAGTCCACAGCTGAGTGAGCAGACCCCTACAGTTGAGTGCACAGGGTGGAGTTGAGTCTGTAATCGAGGAAGAAATTAATAAAGATAAGTTTTATCATAATTCTGTGTATCAATTCTTGGGTTAATGCATGTTTGATATGATTTGCACATATATTGTTTATTTACTGCATGCACCTATATGAATGGTTTATATTGTTGAAAGCATTCAAGTAGGAAAAGATAATTAACTAACATTGGAATATCAGTAAAGTCTTGCGTAATAATTCAAAATCACAATGTTTAGCCCTTAAATAAGGCTACGCAAAGGCAGTATCTCTAGTTGCGAGGTAAGGAAAGTGTGTGAAGCAACTTCTATGCAGGCTTCAACCGCAGACCACTTGAACTCATCAGACATCTCCAAGGTGTAGAAACCTAGTTCTACCACCCTCCCATACTACATTGGGTGATTCCTTAGTCTGCACTCCGTAGACTATTGTCGAAAGGGCTAGTAATACTAGGATTTGTTTGGCTAAATCAACTCTGAACCTGGGTGAGGCCCCAGTAAGCCAACATGGAGTTATGTATTATTCATGATTGTACACATCTTCTGTTATATGGATGGTTGTGACCATACCATGGGACTTTACATTTATGATGATTCTTCTATATTGGATGGTTGCATCCATACCTTGGATCTTAGATTTATAGATGATCCTTCTCATTTCAATGGTTTTTCCCATGCCATGGATCCTTTCATATAGTTCTTATCATCTGGATGACAGCATCCCTATCATGGATTCATGTTCTTCTATCAGATATATCTATGTATATGCATCCTTGATTTGCAAGTCCTTAACAGTGTTTGTCCTCGTCCTTGCAAAAGATCATAAAGAATCTCAACCATCACTCCCCATTCTTAATTCATGCTTTAGGGGGCATCTGTTACACAACATTTTGTCACACCTCCTACACTTCCCTGTGACATGCCCCAAAGTGCCTGAACCATGACCATTATATAGTGTACTCATTCATATATGCAGCCCAAATCCTCCTCGAGACATTGATTGGAAAATCCCTTGAGCTTCCCTTGAAGGAAATTGCTCTAAAACCCTAAGTTGAGAATCATCACCCTTAGGAGACTAAAAATAGTGGAGATATCCCATTGCACTATACTTGACACACAATTTCATCACTCTATTCACTTGTATAGCCGCAATGATCCCAAAAAGGCAATTTTCCCAAAGAGGATGAGAAGCTTCATGATCTAGAAGCTTCCACAGCAACGAGCTTGAGGTTGTTCAACGTAGATGAGGTCAAATTCTCCAAACTTGGCTACTTGGTCTTATCCCTATGAGATACCTCCTTGAGATGAGGGCCTACTCCTATCTTTGGAGAGATCCTAACTCCCTTTCCCATCCTATATATTCTTCCTCTCCCATTCCTAAAGTGTTGGTCTATGCCTGTTTTCACCCTTATGCTAAGATTGTGCCTATATGATACTCATTTGGCTTGGAGAAGGAGTGTTTGCAAAGCTTATCTTGGACTTAGATATTCATTCAAGGAGATCCTATCAACATCAATTCTTGGTTGTATGCTTCCTCTTCTTTTCTATTAATATAAAACTGCTTGTTCATTTTCCATTAATGTTTATTCTCATGTATCATCTATCTTAACTTTCCATGATCAATTAAGTAGGTTTCTTTTGAATATTCTATTGGTATTTGTATTACTTATTTTGTCTTGATCTCTTGTGCAGGTGCATAAATGCTGTGAGAAGTAGGAACAAGCCTTTGACGTAACTTATTGAAGATCTTCAATAAAGGACGATTTGATAGCATCAGAACGAGGTAGGTCATATTCTTCGTCTCTCTTTTCAATTATAACTTAGGAAACAATCTAGTAGATTTTCATGTAGGTTGCTAGTCCCACTTATTAGGCTAGAGGGACCGTCTCTACCCGTGGAGAGGATTTACCTAGACAACAAAATGGTGACCAATATTTTGTCACACCTCTTACACTTCCCTGTGACACACCCCAGAGTGCCAAAAGCATGAACATTATGTAGTGTACGCATTCATATATGCATCTCAAATCCTCCTCAAGACATTGATTGGAAAATGCCTTGAGCTTCCCCTAAAGGAAATACCTCTAAAACCCTAATTTGAGAATCATCACCCTTATGAGACTAAAAACAATGATGACTGCCTATTGCACTATACTTGACTCATGATGGCATCGCTCTGTTCACTTGTATACTCGCGATGATCCCAAAAAGGCAATTTTCCCAAAGAGGATGAGAAGCTTCGTGATCTAGAAGCTTCCAAAGCAGAGAGCTAGATGTTGTTTGGTGTCGATGAAGTCAAATTCTCCCAGCTTGGCTTCTTGGTCTTATCCCTATGAGCTACCTCCTTGAGATGAGGGCTTTCTCCTATCTTTTTAGAGATCCTAACTCCCTTTCCCAGAATATATATTCATCCTCTCCCATTCCCAAACGATTGGTGTATGTCTATTTGTATGCTTATGCTAAGATTGTACCTATATGATACTCATTTGGCTTGGAGAAGGAGTGTTTGTAGAGCTTAGCTTGGAATTGGATATTCATTCAAGGAGACCTATCAACATCAATGCCTGGTTGTATGCTTCCCCTTCTTTTCTATTAATATACAACTATTGGTTCATTTTTCATTGATGTGTATGCTCATGTATCGTCTATCTTAACATTCCTTGATCAATTAAGTAGGTTTCTTTTGAATATGATATTGGTATTTTTATGCCTTATTGTGTCTTGATCTCTTATGTAGATGCATACATGTTGTGAGCAGTAGGAACGAACCCGTGATGCAAGTGATTCAAGATCTTCAACAAAGGACGATTTGATAGCATCAGAACGAGGTTGGCCATCTTCTTCATCTCTCTTTTCAATTGTAACTTAGGAAAGTGTCTAGTAGATTGTCACGTAGGTTTCTAGTCCCACTCACTAGGCTGGAGGGATCATCTTTGTCCACAGAGAGGATTTACCTAGACAATAGGGGGTGGTAACAGACAAAATCAAAATTGACATCAATGCTAAAGGGGGAGCTTGTTAGTAGTATTGGCATTGATGGCTTGGGTGTTGATGGGGAAGCTAAAGGATTGATGGAAAATATATTGTATTAATTTCATGTCTTAGTTGAAGGATTCCTCCTCACACAGTTTGATTCATACTCATACAGTTTAGTTCGAGATCATGTGTTTAATGTTTATCATACTTCTAGTAATATTGGTGAATATTTAGAACATGGGGTTTGAAGACCGAAGACCTGAGATTTTTGTGTCTTATTCCATTCACACCTATGTTTTCATGAAGTTCCATGAGACTTTGATCAGCGTTATGGTCAAATTATCTCCTAGTGCGTAGGAAGTTAGTCCAGTGGACTGCATAGATGCTCCATTACCTATGTGATTACTTCCTGAGCCTATGTGATTTAATCAGTAGTTAAAGCACGCATCCTCTATCTCATTATTCACATAAATTGCTACTGATAACACACAGTTTTCTACTCATATTTCTACACAGAATAATATGGGTGATGGTATTCAAAGAGTGGGGTAGAATAAACTTCAATATAGTTTGAGAAAATTGTCACATGAAACTCTAAAATATTTTTGTTTAATGATCTCTTAGTGTGACATGGTGTCGAGAGCCCTGAGAAGATTTCCATCCAAGAAGTTTAGCTCAACAATGTTTGACAAATAGAATGCATATATGTTTCTTTCATAGGCTAATATATGTGCAATTCAAAGTTGTGATTTCCTTGATTATGCTTAACAATTGACAATGAAAATATAGAAGAAATATAGTTTTAATTACATCCAAAATTCCACATCCATTGTTCATATTCATTGTTGGTGATTTTATATTCCTATTCCAGTGTTTCATATCTATTACAACCTAAAATGTGTGGTCATTTATGCATTCTTCAAAGGTATGATGACTAGCAGTTCTACTAGGGGGACACACTCTTGCAAGGTATCTTCAAACCTATTACCATTAAAACATGGAAACCATCATCACCCTTTTCATGATAAAGATAAAAATTTCAATCAATGTCGCGGAGATTATGTATGGAGATTGCAATCAATGGTTGTGCCATTTTGAAAGGATACCATGGATGGATGGAGTAAAGGTGATGATTTGTTCATATAGGTTGACTCTGATAACATAATTGAAGTTCCATGAATTATTTTTCATTTTGAAGTAGGTTGTATTTTAGAGCACAAGATGGTTGTAAACAATATTTTTACCCTCTCTTTTGACACTTTATTGGATAAAAGATATCAAAAATTCTTTTGGAAATAATACTGAGAGGGGTGGGGGGGGGGGGGGTTAATCAGTATTATCACGTCAATAAAACTTTTTCATTTCCATATTCAGATTCATATATGCTACTTCCACAACTTCTTATGATTCAGTTAGATGATCCTTAATGAGTGCATTAGAACATTATCAACCATATTAATAGTAAACAGGTGCAGTAAAATAAAACAGATCATCACACATGAACGCCATGATATAAGGTAGAAACCCAATGTGGGTGAAAACCACCTGCTGCAAGTCATCTCAATCTTCTTCTTAATAATGAAATCCTTTTACAATATTTATGTACTGGTGCAGTCTTATACCAGTACGCAGGCTTCTACCTGCAGAGAGATACAACCCCCATAGTTCTTGTACTAGCCGATCCATTTACTAGTACGCAGGCTGCTACCTGCTCCAAAGATTTCAACTGCTACTAGAAGGGAGCTACCACCCGCTTTGCTCTTGTACTAGCTAAGATGCTAGTACGTAGGTGCCGGCCTACAATCTCCTCTTCTTTGGGTACCACGTTTCATTAATTTTCATACTTGATACACCTGGAACACATAATCTGAAAGGCCACGTTTCATCCAATTTTCATACTGGGCCCAATAACATCAAATAATCATCAAGTACATATGAATCACCCAATCTCCTTTAGAATCAATCAATCTTTTGAATCACCCAAACACCAAGACATATACAAGTTTAATATGTGAGCTATCAACCAGATCTAGTACGTCAAATCACACAAAGATAAGCCATTAAGCACTTGATCCATTCAACCACAATCACGCTATTACCAGAACTCAATATCAGTAACCAGACATCAAATATGCACTCAGAACCCTGCAAAATAATCAAATGGTAGTTAAAGAAAATTTCAAGCAGGGTCCGCAACTTCACCACTGGACATCTACGGGTATCTGCCCCTACGCCTTCTGCTACTCTGCAGGTATCCGCACCTGTGCACACTTCTTCTCTGCGGGTATCTGCACTGTGCCTTTATTCTATTCCGCGAGTATCCGCGTTTTCACCGTGTCGCACTTGCGGTCCTGCGGCTACATACACATCTCCACACACTTCTTCTGTGCGGGTATTCGCACCTGCAACGTGTCGCACCTACGGTCCTCTGCGTACAGATAGTTTTTCAGTCTTCAAGCATACTCCAGACTATCAGATCTGCAGATCTGATCATGCGCCATGAATATATTCAGATCTAGCTATCACTGAGATCTAGCTGTCATTCAGATCTAGTAATCTCTCACCAACCGATCACAAGAATTTCAGATCTAGATCACCTTAATATATTCAACCCATAAGTACTTCATCCCAAATGATCTCCTTCCCTTTTTATAGTCAAGCCTTTCACAATACCATGGTCTAAAACCATAATAACACAATACCATGAAACCAATACTTGGGATCAATATATTTAGATGCAATACCACGGACCAAGACCATAGGATCAAACATGTTAGACTAGATACCATGGATCACCATAGGATTCCCACGTGCATGCACTTTTCTCTGCATGGAAGTGCGTGCACTGGGGTCCGCACCTTCTGTTCAGACAACCTGCGGATATGACCGCAACTTTCTGAACTGCGTGCCTGCGGGTCCGCACCTTTTGAACTGTGTACCTGCGATCCTCTTATTTTCTTCCATTCTGAGAGGTTGATCATCAATCTTTGCTACTAGCCTGTTGCACTAAGATCTGTCACCTGTATGAGTTGCCATCAAGGACAACACTTGTCCATAATGCCAACAATCTCCCCCTTTGGACTTGATGGCAAAGCTAACTTGTCACACATAGACTCATCATCTGATTCCTTTACACTGTCAATATTCTATCACATCTGATATTTCTTCTTGTAGATTCATCTGATTATATATAGGTGAGATGTTCTTCTATGAGTGGGTTTCCATCAAGTACAACACATGCATCATAATGCCAACAATCTCCCCCTTTGGACTTGATGGCAACAACACCAACTCACTCTCCCCCTTTGACATCAAGGGCAAACGGAGTACCAAGATATGCTCTTTCCTTGATATACATTCCGCTATCCATACTCCCCCTGAGTACCTGCTAAAATCTCTGAATGAGCTCCCCCTTTGTATATGCCATGGTGCACCAATCTATCCATGCTCCTTTTGAGTACATGCTGAAGTCTCTGCTTTGTTGAAGTGTGTTGTTCATGCTCCCCCTGACAGTAGGCAAGGTCTGTAAAAAGATGTTCTACAAGAAGAACATGACTCTATACATCATAAATGACCTTCCTATCACCAAAGACTCATACATACATCTATCTCCCATCACAATGGTGATATACCAAAAGTTTACATATGATAACATAAGAGAGTAACATCATTCATCCCAGGCATAGTGGGGAAACCAAGATAGGTCGTTACATGACCTTGATATGACTAAAATATTTCATCAAATGACTATAATAGATAGAGACACACTACTACATCATGAGTCTTGATATGACCTTTTTGAATGATATACATGACATTCATAACAGAGACCAAACACTTAAATAAGATCATGATAAACATCAGCAACGACACTATATGATCTGCTCCATAGCATCTGTCACCAGCAACTTGTGTTAGTGCATGAATCATCAAAGTATGTCTGTATCAACAGAATCATTCTATCATATGTGAGAAGCACCATAGCCATCCAGATTTGCATGGACCAAGTATCATCAATTGGGAATATCTGCATCAATCAACATATGTACGAAACAACCTATCATCATATAGGTAAGAACTCATCATCATCATATCTCCAACAATGCAACTTTGAATAATCATCCATGTAACCAGCCAACAATCCTCATCCATATGTGTGCTAAGAACAATAGGAATCCGGCATCATAACCGTAACAGCATATGAGTGACTCATCATCGAGTGAATTCAAGCTATGTACTTCTCCTTATCCTTATGAAGATCACCTATGTAAGCACCATTAGAGAATCAACCACAAATCTGATCTAAATATCAACTATGTAACGCCAAGAATCATCTGAACAGCTCAACCATATCATAGCAATATGAATCATTTATCCATATAAGCATCATCACCAAGGACTATTAACCATAATGCCAACAATGCATTAAAAGCATATGCTCCCCCTAAACCTGTGCCATCTTGATTACTGACAGATCTGATCATGCATATCAGCAAGAAGTATCAAGACATCATCATTAGAAACAAAACACTTCTAAACATCATTTCCACACATCATCAGCAAATTGTAACTATAATCAAATAAACCAAGCATAACTGATCCTTTTCCTGAACAACCATATACGCGACTATGCCATAACCAACTCATGTATATACGTGACTTCTCTTTTAAGAGACTTGCGTATGAGATTTAGGACATTGAAGTTTTACACTTCCAGCTCCCTCTGATTCTATTATGTCTGTATGTTGTACTGCGCCACCTCTTTCTAACTGTACTTCTTTCTTCTTCCATATCTTCAAGTGTGATGATGATGTTTTCTCCTTTTGGTATGGCACCCATACTTTTTTCCTGCATTCCTTAGCTATATGTCTAAGCTTGTTACAAGTGTAACATCTTACATGTCTCATATTTCTTCTATAGCAATCAACAGCTCTGTGACCAAACATATTGCAAGCAAAGCAATATCCATTAAAGTACCTTGAATGTGATGATCTTTTTGCATGATGGTCTTGAACCCTTCTTCTTCTACATCTGGCTGCAACATGTCCAAGATTATGACATACATAACATTCTACATTATTCATAGGAGGAGTAAAACATTTTCTTTGAGGAATTTCTTTCCTTGCTTGATGATGAGATTGACCTTTTATCTCCTTGTTGAGCATTTCACATTTTGCATTAGAGTTCTTTGTCTTACTTTGTGAACTAGATTCACCTTCAACAGGTTCATGAAAACCAAGACCAGTTTTGATGGCAGGAGATCTTTGACTACTAAGAATATCATCCAATATTTTAGTACTATCTTGAAATCGTAAGAGCTTATCCTTTTCTTCTAATTTATCTTTTAGAATATTTACCTCAACTCGATGTTGCTCTTCCTTTTCAAGATATTACTTCTTCACGTTCTCTTCAGCATTTCTTTCTTCTTCCAACTGACGTCTTAGATTGATAATCTCCTTTTCTTGTTCTTCATTCACATCCTGCAGCATTTGACGAACTCTGGAGGTACATTCCAGCTGTGCTTTTAAACTGATGACTTCATTTTCCCGTTTTTCAATAGCTTGGAGTAGATTTTTCTTCTGCTTCTTTGATTCCTCAAGATCTTCTTTTAGTGAGTGGATCGTGGCTTCAAGACTTTCATAGTAACTGGATCTATCTTTGAGTTTCTTGATGGTTGTGTCCTTTTCATTGACTTCATCTCTCAATGATGTTACTTCATCCTGCCACTTCCTTACCTTGTTACCCTCTTCTCGCTGGGCTTTCAGCAACTTTTGATATTTGACCTTGAATAACTCCCTTACCTTGTTTCCTTCTTCTAGTTGGGCTTTTCGTTTGGTAGCTTCTTCTTTGAAGTCACATTCCCTTTTGTTCAATAGATCTTGTTGATCACTGATTATGTCTAAAAGCCTTTTAAGTTCTGCCTCTATTTGATATCTCTCTTGTTCACCCATAAGAGCAACTTCAGTTGTTTCGCTATCACTTTCATCTTTTCCAAAAGCAAAGATAGTTGGAACTTCAGAGGATAGCAAATTCATACCTGATAGTTCATCTTCATTCTGAAATGATTCTGAATCTGAATCTGAAGAGCTTCTTATACCTAATCCCCAATCGATTCTCCCACTGTCATAGTTCTTCTGAGATGTCTTCTTGTCTTCTTCTTCTTATGAGCTTTCTTCTAAAGCTTCTTTCCCATTGTTCCACGGATCTCCTTTAAGCGATCAAGCTTCTATCAAAGGACCTGCTCTGATACCAATTGTTGGAAATAATACTGAGAGGGGGGGGTGAATCAGTATTATCACATTAATAAAACTTTTCAATTTCCATAACCAGATTCTTATATGCTACTTCCACAACTTCTTATGATTAAGTTAATTGATCTTCAATGAGTGCATTAGAACATTATCAACCATATTATCAGTTAACAGATGCAGTAACATAGAATAGATCATCACACATAAGGCAAACACATGAACACCATGATATAAGGTGGAAACCCAATGCGGGAGAAAACCACCTGCTGCAAGTCATCTCAATCTTCTTCTTAATAAGAAAATCCTTTTACAATATTTTGTACTGGTGCAGCCTTATACCAGTACGGGAGCTACAACCCCCTTTGCTCTTGTACTAGCCGATCCATTTACTAGTACGCAGGCTACTACCTGCTACAATGCTCCACAAATTTCCTTTAGCTCTTGTACTAGCATAGATACTAGTACGTAGGTGCTCACCTACAATATTCTCTCCTCCAGGTACCACATTTCATCAATTTTCATACTGGACCCAACAACAACATTGAAGCTCATAAACAATCTTCTGAATCACCCAATCACTAGATCAATACATATACAAGTGAGTCATCAACCGGATCTAGTCAATCAGATCACATAAAGATGAGCTATTAAGAACCTGATCCATTCATCCAAACATTTAATCAATCACTTCTCAGACTGTTGTTATCAGAACATGATATCAGACATCAGACATTACTTCAAAACCCAAATCACAGCAATGATAAACATGTATAGCTAAATAGACTTCAAGAGAAGTACGCAGCTTCACCCATGCAATGCCTGCGTACAAGTACGCACTGTTCCCAACTGCTTCCCTGCGTACGTACGCACTCTGCCTCACAGACTTCCTGCGTACGTGCGCTCTGTGTCCAATGAACTGCCTGCGCCCCTCTGCATCTGCAGTGCTTCTGATCCCGCGTATCTGCGCACCTGCAACGCTTCTGTGCCTGCGTATCTCCGCACTTTTATTTCACTGGACCTGCATACCTCCGGGTACAGATAATTTCGAGACTTCAAGAATAACCTAGATAGTTAGATCTACAGATCTGATCATGCGCCAAAGAGATCTCAATTCATCAGTGGATTCGCCTTATTTAGATCTAGACATTACACCCAAGAGATCATGATATTTCAGATCTAGCTCTCATAAAATGTTCAACCCCAGAGCATACATAAGCCAAATGATCTCCTTTGCTTTATATAGGCAAGCTCTTCCTCAAAACAAGGATCATGGGGCTCAATAATAATAATAAAATAAAACAATACCACGGGCCAAAACCATGATAACACAATACCGTCGGCTAAATACCAAGGGAAAAACATAAGGAACCCCATGTGTGCGCGCTTTACTGTCTTGAAGTGTGTGCACTAGGGGTACGCACCTCATGAATGGGTAACCTGCGGGTATGTACGCACTTTATATAAGACATCCCTGTAGGTACGCACCTTTTGTACGATGTGCCTGCGTACTCCTTATTTTCTTCAATATTTGAGAGCTGATCATCAATCTTTGCTACTGACCTGTTGTACAGTGATCCATCACCTGTATGGGTTGCCATCAAGGACAACACTTTAGCCATAATGCCAACAATCTCCCCCTTTGGACTTGATGGCAAAGCTTACTTGTGAACTGTCATCTGATCCCTTTTGCTGTCCGGTAACCCATGCACTCTATCACATCTGATATATCTTCTGAATGTATACAAGTGAGATGATCTTCTATGAGAGGGTTGCCATCAAGTACAACACATGCATCATAATGCCAACACCTTAAATGACGTTGAATGTTGAGAAATGGCAACAAGAAAATCTAGTTTAATTTGTCCTTGAATTAAAGTGTGAATTAAATTCAAATTCTATTCTCATAGAAACTTAAAATTAGTTAATTAAGTTTATTAAACTTACTTAACTTAGGAAATTCGAGTTGGAAGTCTTTCTGTTGTCATGTGTATGTTCCCCTACTTTGTAGGAGTATAATGTGAATTAATTGTGAATTGTAAAATAGAAGATTCAGTTTCATGAGTCAGTTCAGTTAAATTAGTTCTCAAACTGATTGAGAGAACTAATAGTGAGATAACAGTCAGTGGTGACACTAATGAACTCCACCAGTGCTACTCTAGTTAACTGAATATTTACTCATCAGAAAAATCATGCGTGTTGATTATGAGAAATACCCAGTTGAGACTAGAGTGTAGGGACAGTGTGCTATTTGTTTTAGATTTTTCTAAGTTGCATTGATAGTGCATGCATTCAGGAACTGACCATTAAGGGATTGCGCAGTTTTTAGAGGTTTTATTTCCCTTATAATACAAGCTATCCTCCATAGGAATTACACATTGGAATAGAGACTTGGAGAGCTTATGAAGAGGCTAAGATTTGTCCTTGAGCTTGCTTATGAGTTGGAGATTGAATTTGCTAAGTGTTGGGATTGTTCTAGAGAGAACAAGCATTTAAATTTCACCTTGATTTTCCAGATTAATACAAAACAGATAGTGGGGTTTTGATTTGTGGCTTTCCTCGGATATTTATTGTGTTATGTGCCTTTGATTTTCTTCCTCTATTGATTATTGTTTGCTCGATCTTTATGGGCTTCTGTTGTAATGAGTAGAAGTAGATTGTTGTCTCTTGCTTTAGCAAATTGCATTAGCTTGTGAATCTACAGGATTTTCTACAGTATTGTCGTTCGTGCTACTGCTACAACAATTAACATGGAATATTTTTACTTCCTTGCATGTCCCCTTAGCATTGATGGAATGCAATGCATGAAAAATATTGTCCAACAATCCCACAACATGTGGCATTACAAGAAATGCAATGGTGCCTTCTTTGAATGTGACTACCGATATATATTTCATCTTGAATTACATGATCGTAATGGCCATTTGGAAAATTTCATTGTTTTTTTATGATTGCAACTGAACTCTTGGGTGTAACAACAAAGGACCTTCACCTGCTTTCAAGCAAGCCAAAATCCATTAGAGACCTCTCCACCTAGATCAAATATTGTCATTTCCTTTTCACCCTTTCTATTAAAACATAAACTTTAAATGAAGTTGAATGTCTCCACCCAACCCTTATGCACTTTATTTATGTTCATAACACTTTTCATGCCATTGTAAAAACTCCCAAAGAAATTGAACTCTTCTGCTATGTTACCTTCTGCCTGCAAGGATTTCCATTGTTCCGGGATATTTATGTTAGTGCTACTTTCTTCTTAAATTTAGGCTCTTGCTACATTCTTTAGGAGATATATAAAAACTCAAATTTTGATTTTATTTCATTATCCGTATATTTCATTTGATTATTTATTTCCACATTCCCTCCTCCTATCAGCATTCCTTTGTACCTCTTGGTACAATTACTAATTTTATCTTAGCACACCCCAACTGTCTTGACAAATTCCTTTGTACCTCTTGGTACAATTGCTAGTTTTATCTTAGCACACCCCAACTCTCTTGATTAGTCTCCTCAGCTGCAATTTATATTTTTATATAAGAAATGTCGGCATGCAAAGATGAAGAACAACACTTACGTTATGCCTGCAAAAACGACAGAGCAAGATGAGTGATTTGTATTGATGACTCTCTGTTGCCTGAATTCTACTTATTGGTGCCGAAAATATGGTTTAAATTTATTCAACATGATGCATTTTTATATTTTGATGAATTTGATGGTGATGTTTAATCTCTTTCTTGATAAATAATTTCACGGTTCAAAATATATGTATGAATCAAACTAGTAACTGTGTTATCGTACACACAATCTTATGTTGCCATAGTGTCGAGATAGCAAAGCCACAAGCTAAGCCCTTGATGGTCGTCTCCATTCCTGAAACCCGCCTGGAAAACAGATCCAAAATGAGTTTTGCCTCCCCTCGCGGTTGGCTCCTATGCAACGCTATTACGCCCCTGCTGAAGGTCAAGCTCGGATCTGGATTGGGCGCGACGTATAGTCCGTTCGCCTATGAGGACAACCTTGTTTTTGCTGTTGCAATACAGACCGATGAAGTCATTCAAGGCAGGGAATGCCAGGGGAGAGACTCCAGGATGCTGGATCTGGGAATTTTCAGAGGGATCCGAAATAGCATCCTAGATCTGATAAACCTCGCTACTGTAAGGGAAGTGGCGATGGGCAGCAGAGACAGAAATCTGAACGGCTTGACAAGCAAAGGGCGCAGAGCTGGAGCGTACACGAAGGAGACGATGAGGGATGTCGCAGATATCTGTCTTGCGATGGCTTAGGACCACGGTCAAGGGAATCTCGACACTTTTAAATTAGGATCAAGCAGCCTACATGGCACAAACCCTAGGTTAAGGGACAACTCGCCTTTCATAAACCTTTTCCATAATCCAAAGTTTGGCTTTGCAGTATTTGTATGGACATTGAATGGATCAGGGGTGATAATGCATGCCACGCAAGGTAGAAATATTCTCAGATCTGTAAATGATCTAATAGACCATGTATTTAAAAGATGGAGAAGCCCACAAAAGATTCAGATCTGGGGGCAAGCAATCGACAAAACACCTCTTTGCCCCGTATCACAGGCCCAAAACACCGAAGAAGGCCTGATAGACAAGTCGAACGACGAGGATCTAGTTCTTTGGAACAGGGTGACTTGGACAACAGATCGAGGTCATCCTAAGACGGATTCATACACTACTGAGATGGATCCCACACAGTTCTTTATCAAAACACCGGAAGGCAGACATTATTGCTTGAGGCTTTGGAAGGGCAACAAGATATAGGATCTAAAATATAAAATTTAGAATCTTCTTGGAATACCAGTACATGGACAAAATATGATCCACATGGGACACAACTTACAGGATAATTACACCCTACAGGATTACAACATAACTACAGACTCGACCATCATCATCAATCTTCGTCTGTGGGGGGGATGTTCAAGGACCAGCTCCAAGAACATAGGCTCCTTCAAGGATGTAGTCAAAGGCAAGGGGAAAGCGCAGACAAAATAGCAACAACGCCGGAACTCCCCAGACCCTACATTGTTGAAAAAAAACCTGAGAATCCTGCTCTTACCATCACAATGCTTGAGGTAAACACTTTTTATTCAGATCTTTTTTCTCACTTAGTTATATGCATATTTAATGGGTTCTGGCCCAGATCTAATGATCTGCACCACTGGATCCACACCTCATGGACACCAAACTGTGAAATATACTTATGCCCCAAGGGGTTTTTTATAGTAAGATTTAATACAAAATAGGAAAAGGAATATATCCTCAGCAAGGGACCATGGTTCTGGGGCAGCGCAGGGCTCTTCATGACCCCTTAGTTTCTAGATTTTGATGCCAACACAATGGTGGTATCAAGGATGCCAGTGTAGGTAAGGTTGCACAACCTTCCATTACACTTCTGGCACCACAAGGTCTTAATTGCCATAGGGAACACCTTGGGAAAATTTTTAAAGACTGCTGGAGACAAAATCACAAGGGGGATATTTACCTTCGCCAGAATTTGTGTAGAAGTAGGTCTCAATCAGGGACTGCCAGAAAGTATAACACTGAATTTCAATAAAACACAATGGATACAACCCTTGGATTATGAAAATACAACATTCTGATGCCATGGATGTCTACAAACTGGACACCTTCTCAGTGCTTGCCCACAGGCAAGGAACACCCCAAAAGGAACAAGAAGCAACAGAGGAGGCCTAAAGGATGGCAACATACAGATCCATTGGATGAAGAAGAAGACACAGCAGATACTGTAGAATATAAAGCAGAAAGGGATGAACAAAAAGTACAGAACATCACACCAAAGAAAGATGAAACTCCCAGCAATCCTTCGCAGCAACAAGCTTCCCTATCAACAGGAAAGGAAATATTTGGCATCAAGAGAAATCATGGATCAGAAGGATCTAAGTCAAACAAGGACTCTCCCACACTTATAACCAAAAATCAACTATCCATTGTAACTGCCACCCCCAATACTGGAGGATGGCGAAAGGTGGAGAAAAAGAAGGGGAGAAAAGAATAGCATTTTTACCATTATTTTTTATTTTTATTTTTATGGTTTCTGTGAAAACAGGAACAGATCATTGGCATATGTTTTTTAGCATCTACAAAATGTAATTTTGTCTTATGAATAAAATTACGACTTTTTCCACGAGAAAAAAAAATACTAATGACCACGGCTTTTTGGGTGGAAGACACTATAATTTAGTGTAGGGTAATTAAAAATATATAATTATATTAATATTTATTTTATTATATAAATTAACTAATGATTAGTATTATATTTATATTTTAATTAATAACACTTAAAATTATATTTAAATATAACATATTTTAACTACAAAGATTCATCTTTTTACAATGGATATTATTAAATTTCAAATAAACTTTCTTACAATACTATGGCTAATATTATAGCTTATCAATATCATATATCCAAAAACCATAACTCATTTCAACAATTATTTTTTATAAATATTTAATTTAAATTTAATTTTACAACATTTTTAAAATTAAAACTTAATACTTACAATAAACATACAATATAGGAAAAATTTTAACCATTAATATTCACTCCCATTTTACCATGGATATAATTTATTTGTAAATAGACTTTGTTACAATACCATGACTTATCAACACCACTTTTCCAAAAACCATAACTCATTT